>BROE01000094.1:0-17025 GCA_036571765.1 Plecoglossus altivelis
ATGGATATAGCTCAGTGGTAGAGCAGCAGATGGGTAGAGCAGCAGATGGATATAGCTCAGTGGTAGAGCAGCAGATGGGTAGAGCTTAATGGGCTGTGCATCACTGCATATCACATGACAGTGTGTTCTGTTGGTAGGCGGGCAGGTTTGGCCAGCTGACGTACGTGCGTGTGTACCAGGGCTGCGTGAGGAAGACAGAGAACATCTACAACACTCGTACTGGCAAGAAGGTCCGTGTGCAGAGACTGGTGCGTCTCCATGCCGACCAGATGGAGGTGAGTAAACAAAGTGTGTAAACAGAAGGAAACTTCCTGAGGCGGAAGAACCTTCTTGGATTAGAATGCCTGAGTTTCAGGATCAGTCAAATTAATTGACTTGAGTTGCATACAGCCTTGATATACACTTGAGGGTTTAGGCTACAGGTGCTGATCTGTTAGACTACAGGTGCTGATCTGTGATCTGTTAGGCTACAGGTGCTGATCTGTGATCTGTTAGGCTACAGGTGCTGATCTGTGATCTGTTAGACTACAGTTACGCAGCTTATGAACACAGCTTGTGAAAAGGGCCAGACAAATAAAGTTTGATTTGACTGTGGCCTTCCCCTTGGGTAACGTGTGTGTGTGCTAGGACGTGGAGGAGGTGCACGCAGGCGACATCTGTGCTCTGTTTGGGATTGACTGTGCCAGTGGAGACACCTTCACCTCCAGAAGCAGCGCCAGCCTGTCTATGGTGGGTTGAGTCACATTCCCTCAGAACGTCTACGCTCATTTTCATGTACTGCATGTCAAGAAGTCGCACATGCAGATCGCCATGTGTGTTTCTGTGTGTCGGTCTGTTACTGTGTGTTACTGTGTGTCGCTGTGTGTTGCTCTCTTACTGTCTGTTACTGTGTGTTTCTGTGTGTTACTGCGTGTTACTGCGTGTTACTGTGTGTTTCTGTGTGTTTCTGTGTGTTACTGTGTGTTGCTCTGTGTTACTGTGTGTTGCTCTCTTACTGTGTGTTGTTGTGTGTTGCTGTGTGTTGCTGTGTGTTTCTGTGTGTCGGTCTGTTACTGTGTGTTACTGTGTGTCGCTGTGTGTTGTGTGTGTTTTGTGTGTTTCTACTGTGTGTGTTTCTGGTGTGTTACTTGCGTGTTACTGCGTGTTACTGTGTGTTTCTGTGTGTTTACTCTAACTTCGAATGTCGCTTAAATCTTTTGTTGCAATATTTCTTTTTTGTAGAAGATACATTTTGTTATAATGCTTTGTGCTTTGTACTAAACACCCCATGAAAATATATAGCATGAAACATAGTCTTGAGTCATTCTGCCCCCCGAAGAGAACTCAAGGGTTAATGTGATTTCAGCTACGCTAAACACCCTCACTTTAGGAAGCTGCTGTGGTTTTATGTGCAGGGGCCTCTTGTAACCAGAGGATGTTCCATCTCTCGCTTGTAGAACAAAGGAAACTCAGCCTCTGTGTTCTAGAACTCAAACGGTTAGTGGAATGTCAAATAACATCAGACTAGACAAAATAATTGATCTTAAAACAGATGAACTGATATTAAACTTTGTTTTCAAATAATAACTAAGAGCACAAAAGTTACAAAAATGTATAAGCATAACGTTTGAGTTTAGAATTCCTTTCTTATGGATAAACACGTTAAATCACTTTCATACACTATCTTAGGTAAATGTACCAATGCTTTTAAACTATAGAACAAGAGTATACTTGAACTGAAATAGCAAAAGAAGGCTTTCCATACTTTTGGGGCTTTCAGCAATCAGGAAATAGCATTTACTTAGAATGCATCAGAATGGTGGTACATAGTGAAGCGTACGCGCTAACAAAATGTCTCCACTACACACATAAAAATGATTTTAACAATTAAGCAATATTCCAAGCTACAACCACTCCCTCTGATCTCACAACATTTTAAGGCGAAAAGTACGAATCTTTCCTGCGCTTTAGAAATGCATTCTAAGTTTTGACACATATATTGTCATTTTTACCTCATAATTTAATAGAAAACGAAGGGACCCTCTTCCGCTATGCCAGGGGTGTCAAACCTTCAGTTCGACACCTATGCGCTAGGCTGTCGGGTCTGCGTGATTTCACTGAGCATCAGCCGGACTTGCTGGGCTGACAAGTCCGATCCTACACAACTCCACTTCGGATCTTACACGGCTTGAACGACCTGCTGCTACTGTTTCGGAGCCGGATACCACCGGATACCTCCAGGGGTTATTACAGTCCATCCCTCGGTGGGTCAACCTTGTTTTAGCGACCCGCCGAGGACCAACGGCACCAGGTGGTCTGAATTCCATGATAATAATGGATGTACATGCATGTTACATACAGAACATGCATTGCATTTACGCACATTCACACGAATCGGAATGGGTGTATCGAGTGATTGAATATGTGTTGTGGGGGACATGAAAAATGCACGACGCGCGAAGGAGGATATTTAACACAAGTTTACAAACGTTTTAGTTATTTTACACGTTACTCTATATGTGTTTAACATCAACCTCGCTAATGACAGCCACAATAGCAGATAGATACCACTGGATGGCACCTGTGTCACTTGGAGGAAATACACAGACCCACTACGCGCGCTCTCTCTCCCCCCCCTTCCTCTTTTTCTCTCTCGCCCTCTCTCTCTCTCTCTCTCTCGCCCTCTCTAACTGCCCCGCTCTCTCTTTCCCGTCATCTCACCCGCCTAGTTGAGACGGTAAACATTCCGTTGTTCGCGGAGTCAGGCGAGCCAGCACGTTGCATCCGAAAGAAGCGGAATCTCAAGATATGCCCAAACGTCTGGATATGTTTTGAAGGTGGTTATGGCTTCGTTACGAACGGTCGTCAAACTGACAGTCGAAGTTTTCGGATGTAACCTGCATTTCCACTCAGCGCTCAAAACAACTCCGGTAACGTTACTTCAGAAGGTAGTTTTACCGTCAAACGTTACAGTAATTCAACTTGAGCACGTGTCTGCATGCTTTCAAAGTAGGATGGTTTTCCAATGCATATGATTATAGACACTTTGCGGACAACAATGCTATTGTTTGATTGATCAGAAGTTCAAATGAACTCAATTGTGGCCTGGCATTGGGCGCTATATTTCTACGAGTGACATTTCCTGACATTGTTTCCGGTTTCAACACCACATAATCCTTTTAACACGTGTGTCATACAAATATATCTACCCAAAACCATAGCATACAGGCCGTTCTGGAGTATGAAATGAGCTGGAATTCAATTGTGTGTGTGAGAGCGTGTGTGAGTGAGTGATTATTGGATGGCTAGGAACCACACCAGTCCACACCAGACAGATAGATTACTTTGACACCCAGACCAGATCAACAGTGTGTGTGTGGTGTCCTGTTTTTCTAAGGATGGATGGATATAGCTGACAAGACTGATGTCCAGTTAGCCAGCCAGTAAAGGAATGTGTGACTAGAATGAGAGAAATTAAGAGGGGAGGGGAGGGGGAGAGTTTGAGGTAGAGAGGAGGGAGAGTGGAGGGGAAGAGGGGAGAGACTGGAGGTGGAAAGTGGTGAGGGGGGAAGAAAGAGAGAGGGGAGAGGAGAGAGCGGAGGGGGAGAGATCGGCAGGGGGAGAGGTTGAGGGAGAGGTGGAGAGAGGGAGGGGGAGATTGGTAGGGGGAGAGGGGGAGAGGGGGGGTAGAGGAGGTTTTATTACGGTGCCTACTGCAGGAGTACCACTAACCCCATTTGCACCCACCCACCACACACCACACACACACACAACTACATTCACACAACACACAACACCACACCACACACCACCCACACACACACACACACACACACACACACACACACACATCCCGTACATTCACACACACACACACACACACACACACATACATGCCTGAGCATCCACGTATGCACGTATGCACGCACAGTGGTGCACAGTCGCACACACACATACAGTCTCACACACACGCCCAGTGACAAACACACGCACAGTCGCACAAACAAGCAAAGTCGCGCACAGAAGCACAGTCGCACACACATGCACAGTCTCACACACACGCACAGTGACACACACACTCACAGCGTCACACATACACACAAACAGTGGCGCACTTCACAGCATGACTAACACAACCTAATACCGATGATAGACACGCCTCCACTGTTGATCACCAACACATCAATCAATCAAGACACTGTTATTTTACAGTGGCATTACACACAACATCATTGCACCTCACGTCGCCTGAATTAAAGTAATTTCAGGCAGCATTACCTTAAAACATGCTTGGAGGCAAATTATTGAAACCTTCCAGACCCCCGGCGCCTTGCCTACATCGAGGCTGTGTCAGTGCCCGGGCCGTGGACCCAGTCCAATCCTACACAACTCCACTTCGGATCATACAGGGCTTGAACGACCTGCTGCTACTGTTTCAGAGCCGGATACCACCGGATACCTCCAGGGGTTATTACAGAGTCCATCCCTCGGCGGGTCAACCTTGTTTTAGCGGCCCACCGAGGACCAACGGCACCAGGTGGTCTGGATTCCCTGCATAATGGGTGTACATGCATGTTACATACAGAACTTACATCGCATTTATGCACATACACACGAATTGGAATGGGTGTATCGAATGATTGAATATGTGTTGTGGGGGACATTTGGTATATTGCATGTTCAAATAGAATCGAATATTTTAAACAAAAACGGTGACATCATTTGTAGTATGGCTTCAGTAAGTATTAATTAAAAGGTGAGAAAGTAACAACTAAGATGGTAGTAGCATAATTACAACAACTATAATGCTAGGTAACATGGCATACGTTAAATACATTAAAATACTGTTGGAAATACATAAAACGTTGAATAGCAAGGAACTGCCCTAACCTCAGGGTATCTGAGGGCGGTATCAATACTAAGAGTCAAGTTTTACCAACTATGTTCGGTTACACGTGATTTTTATTTCTCTTATTCTGTGTATTTTTTTTAAATCGTGGATGAAGTGGAGGGATTATGAGGATTTGGGGGTTTATTATTAGCCAAGTCTGAAGTAGTTGTAGGTGTAGATCTAGCGGTAGTTTGTCATGGTAGGATTCCTCATCGTTATTTTAAACAGGCTACGTGTCTTCATTTTAAACTGAGGTCAGTTTTCGCACATTTAATTGTTGCAAAACGTGTGTCAGCCTATGATGGACTTGCGTCTTTTTCTCCACGATAATATCTGATAACTGTGGCTCACGCCAAACCCTTTGATATGTGCAGCAAACGGGTCTATAAAAGCAGCAGGCTTACATGATGGTTTGGAAGCATTTAACGCCTGTTCATACGGAGCGGAATGCGATCATAAATAACAGGTGGAGTCGCGCATCTTTAGCTACCTTCCGAGCTTCCATAGGCTACTGGGATGCGAATTCAAATTCCAGCTCTGACTCGTGAACGCAACCATTTCAACACCGCTTTAACACAACCGAAAAGTTTGGGCATGGTGGTGGGCGGTATAAATAGAGTAAAGTTTAACCAACTCTAGATATACTATTTCTTTGTTGATTTAAGGTTTTGCTTTAGTAACTATAATGTGTAAGTAATTGGGGAGTCTTCCTTAGAGGTGTATGAATTAATTCTAAGAACAAAAAATTTAAATATGTTGGCAGTAAAATATTTCATGGACTTGAAGGTAGATTTTTCTGGTCAAATTACAGTCATACATGTTAGTTATGGTAAAGCTCATTCCCGGTTTGTTTTTCAAACATTGTATCTTTTTTAGTACTTTTGTTTTTCAACACCTTGGAGGTAGGATTATTTTGTCATACATTTGTTTTCACGCAGTGAGTACTATTTAGTCCTATTAGTAATATTTTGTTTTCACGCTGTGTACAACATGTAAAATGCAAAACTACTGTTGCAAGAGAACTCATCAGGGCGTATTAGTCTGTCCATTTGTTATATTGTTACTTTATGTGAAATCAAGAAACTCGCTAGCAAGTTCCTCTGTGATTGAAAACATGAAGTGTTTGATAATATTGCATTGCTGTTGACAATATTGCATCGCTGTTTGATACTTACTGCTCTTGTATCCGTTATAACAGCGTGTTGAGGTAACGGTTTCCGCAACTTTTACCAACATAAGTCTTCTCCAATGATTTCGAATAATATTGTAAAACAGTCCATCAATAAAAACGAGTACCTCTGACATTGTTGTCTTTTTCCTTCATGGTCAATTCATATTCCAAAGGACATGAGGTGTGTGTTCGATAAGCATATAGACTAATCTTGAAGATATTAAAATGTTATGAGATTGCAGTTTCCTAAAATACGTTTTTATTTATGTATTAATTAGGAGAAGTCACAAATTTGTATATAACTTGTATTGTAACCTTGGCCAGATATGTAAAGCACACTCTTTCGTCTCTCTCTGATGGATGATTGCTTTGAGCACGATATACGGGGTCACATTATCGTCCACCTATAACTCTCGACCCTCGTCAGATATTTTATGAAAACGTCGATAAAATGCTAACTTTGTCACAACATTATACTTTAATATATAGATATATACAGATCTGCACTATAACATTCCGGTTTTAAAATTCAATAAGGATATACATTGAAATGTTACTTGACTAATTTTAGCAGTTAGCCAGGGGGTCCCATATAGTCCACCCAACCACTTTCAACGGACACATGTCAAGTTTGACGCTGCGGAAGGCAGATACTACACATACGGTTTGAGAGCGAGTTTACTTACTCAAATCTCACAGCAAGCAGCTGTAATTTGGTGAGCAGCAATACAAGATGTCTGCATATCGATGAGTTACTTTTTTTCGTTGATGCTGCATATCTTCCTTAAGAAATTAAGGGGAAAACGGACGTGGACGATGATAGGGTCTGAAACGTTGAGGATTTCGAATGGACGATAGGCTGTAACAGGCATCAAGTACCAGATTATAACAGACATCAAGTACCAGGCTGTACAGGCTGTACCAGGCTGTAACAGGCATCAAGTACCAGATTATAACAGACATCAAGTACCAGGCTGTACAGGCTGTACCAGGCTGTAACAGGCATCAAGTACCAGATTATAACAGACATCAAGTACCAGGCTGTACAGGCTGTACCAGGCTGTAACAGACATCAAGTACCAGGCTATATAGGCTGTACCAGGCTGTAACAGGCATCAAGTACCAGGTTATAACAGATATCAAGTACCAGGCTGTACAGGCTGTACCAGGCTGTAACAGACATCAAGTACCAGGCTGTACAGGCTGTACCAGGCTGTAACAGGCATCAAGTACCAGGTTATAACAGACATCAAGTACCAGGCTGTACAGGCTGTACCAGGCTGTAACAGGCATCAAGTACCGCATCATAAACAAGAACTAGAGCACCTTGTCATCTTGTAAGAACTGTTACCTAACATTCTCTGTCAGGATGACACTGAAAGACTGATGCTTTTCTTACAAACAGGCTGGACTGCTCTCACGCTCAAAAAGCTGTGTTGTAGTATCACAACACTCGTCTGTGTTGTGTTCAATCCATAAGTCATCATCGACAAGAAACTCATCCTTATAGTTATTCAAAGTTGGAACGAAAGCTTCAACATGCGAACAAGTCCGACTTACTACCGGCAATGCGAACACAGCTCCTGCTCCTGTCATACAGGGACCAGACGGCCCTGAGCAAAGGGCCCGGACCCCGTACTCCTGGAAAACCCTCCACAGGACACTACGAGGGACTTTGATCTACTGGCAGACTACAAAGAAATATGTCACTTATAACCAAATGAAAGCAAACTTAATTTCTAAATGGTAAAAGATTGACAATTGTTACAAAAACGATATAATGTATCATGAGGATTTTAATACTATTCTTATGACAATATATTTATCCCCTTTGAAATGTACAGAACTCAATCATAAGTAAATTCAAAAATGCTTGATAATGATCGGAAACGTATTCTGGAGCAAGCATAGCTTCGGATGGCTTCAAATAAAAACCTTTATCTACAAACGTGTATAAAAGTAAGATAAATTGTTGTATTTAAAAACATTTCAGTTCAAACTTTACTCAAGTAAAAAAAATGAAATCTAAAATTCTCCCTCTTTCTTCACCTGGTGGCCATGTTTGGTACAGCTCTCCTCACACCCCGCTAGTCTTGACGGCTGAATAGGTACTGAAGTCAGAGCTCTGAGCCCTCTTCTTCTGTGGTTTCCTCTGTCCCTGGGGGAAATCCAGCGCTGCGTAACACTGCTCTCCTTCCTGCTAGGGGTCAGAGGTCACGCATGACACTTCACTAGAATGGCTTATTACTTTGACTGCTTTTATTTGACTGACTTGAGTATGACATGCTTATCTAGTGAGGGGACTACACATCACTATGGCTGCATTTGATAAAACTACAATACCCATGAATATGATTTCACATACACATGAACATGTTAGTCAAACCTGTAGAATACACATCACTATGGATACATTTTATGAAACTACAACACCCACGAATATAACATGCTAGTTAAACTAGTAGACTACACATCGCCACGGCTACATTTGATTAAACTACAACACCCATGAAGGCTAGGGGGACATCCTACCTGCATTCTGCTCTCTCTCCTCCTGGTGTCAGTCCTGCGATCTGCTTCAGGTTCCCTTGAAGCTGCACACAAGAATCATCAGCATTAATCAAAGTGTATTGTGTAAATAAAGAAAATGATCTGACAACAGATTATAGGCTTTTCAACTTGAAGTATAAGAGTTCTAAGGTATATATATGTTTTAGCAAATCAGCAAGTAGTCAGAGTGAGTCCTTTTGAACTCGTATTTGAGGAGGAAATGAGAGAACATGCGAATAGCAAAAGACTGAGGAGGAAGTGAGAGGAGGTGAGACAGAGATCAGGAGAGCGGTCTGCTAAGGAGGAGCAGAGTACCTGGTGTCCTGCTGTAGAAGTGGTAGACCAGACTGGAGGAGAGGATGGAGGACAGGAGACTACAGGCAGGACACAGAGTGAGCAGCAGGATCCAGTACAGACCCTCTGTATCAGGCCTGCAGGCTTCTTTATGCGAGAGACTCGGCTCTGGAACTAACACGGAGGAAGTGCAGAGCAAGAACGTCACACAGACACGTTATTCCTTCAGTTCTCAATTTGAGGAACCACAGTTGATCAGTCTGGAATAAATGGACAGAGACGTGCTCACCAAATGAAAGACTGGTGGTTATATTCCCATGAAGATAGACCGTCTCCTGTTTTATCTTGCCTGTGTCCCCCACCTTTTTATCTACAGTCCCACAGTAGTAGAGTCCCAGGTCAGACTCAGTCACGTTCTCAATCAGGAGATCATAGGTTTTGTTAGTCTGGTTCCACACCAGTTTAAAACCAGGGAAGGGGTTAAAACGTTTGGTATTGTCGCCGTACATGTTGTTTTTTTCATATGTGGACATGACCAGAGTAGGCTGGTTCCTATGAGAGCACTTCCTGTACCACTCTATGTACATTTCAGTTGGTATTCTGCAGTCACAGTGGAGAATAACATTGTCTCCTGGTCTGACTCTCTGTTGCACCTGAGCTCCAGAGACCCCTGTCTCTTCGCAGGAACCTGCATCTGGAGAGGAACAGGAAGACTTTGGAACAAAGTCTCGATGAAACATATTTATAAACA
Source organism: Plecoglossus altivelis (assembly GCA_036571765.1). Classification (NCBI taxonomy): domain Eukaryota; kingdom Metazoa; phylum Chordata; class Actinopteri; order Osmeriformes; family Plecoglossidae; genus Plecoglossus; species Plecoglossus altivelis. The sequence goes on from BROE01000094.1 coordinate 9,637, forward strand.
ACGTTACTGTAATTCATATCTATAATAAAGGACTAGACGTTCCTTGTTTTCAGATGATCTCTCGATGATGACTAGAAACAAGCTACTTAGATGGAGGAAGTGGAGTGGAGAGTTTACTTACAGAAGAGTGCAGTGAGAGCGACACACAGACGCAGCATGTCCAGGTCTGACGCTGACTGACAGAGAAGCAGGTCTTTGATGCATACGATGCCCTGTTTCCGTTACCATGTCCCCATCCACAGCACCTTTAAAGGGCATACGTGCAGCGATTGGTTAGCTGCAATGGAAACGCATTATGATGCATTAATAGTGGTCACATTGACGCTGTTGTTGAGACACAAGCGAAACTTTCAGTTGACGCTTACTATGAGAGGTGTTTACCACTGTCTTAGAACCACCCTGTTATCTCAAAACCTTCAAAGCAAAAAGGCCACAGAGATGTTTCCATTGCAGCTAACCAATCGCTGCACGTATGCCCTTTAAAGGTGCTGTGGATGGGGACATCGTAACGGAAGCAGGGCATCACATCAGTCAAAGACCTGCTTCTCTGTCAGTCAGTGTCAGACCTGGTCATGCTGCGTCTGTGTGTCGCTCTCACTGCACTCTTCTGTAAGTAAACTCTCCACTCCACTTCCTCCATCTAAGTAGCTTGTTTCTAGTCATCATCGAGAGATCATCTGAAAACAAGTCTAGTCCTTTATTATAGATATGAATTACAGTAACGTTGTTTATAAATATGTTTCATTCAGACTTTGTTCCAAAGCCTTCCTGTTCCTCTCCAGATGCAGGTTCCTGCGAAGAGACAGGGGTCTCTGGAGCTGAGGTGGAACAGAGAGTCACACCAGGAGACAATGTTACTCTGCACTGTGACTCTGTAATGCTATTTGGGTTGTACATAGAGTGGTACAGGAAGTGCTCTCATAGGAACCAGCCTACTCTGGTCATGTCCACATATGAAAAAAACAACGGCGACAATTCCAAACGTCTTAACCCCTTCCCTGGTTTTAAACTGGTGTGGAACCAGACTAACAAAACCTTTGATCTCCTGATTGAGAACGTGACTGAGTCTGACCTGGGACTCTACTACTGTGGGACTATAGATGAAAAGGTGGGGGGGACAGGCTGGATAAAAGAGATGAAGGTCTATCGTCATGGGAATATAACCACCAGTCTTTCACTTGGTGAGCACGTCTCTGTTCATTTATTCCAGAATGTTAACCAACAGATCCAACTAAATGAGATTCCTCAGAATAACATAAATGATTTGATCTCTTGGGAAATGATCGTATCAGGCTTCGTGTTTGGTAGGAATGTGTGCTTCTCTACTGTTTCAACAAACTGTCAGTTTTGTTCAATAGAAATGTGAACATCCTGCTCACAGGCACACAGATCAACCATGCTTGTCCTGCAGCGCAGCCACCTAACCCTGACGAGGACTGTGGTCTGAACTGGGTCCTGGTGCTGCTGTCCAGAGCTCTGGCTTTGCTCCTTCTCCCATGTGCCTACTGGATTGGATCCATACAAGGTGGTTCACAGCACACCTGCACACCCACCTAATAGATTGTTAATCCCTGGAGGGACGTCACACTGTCAGATTACTGTGTGGGTAATTGACTGGTGGAGTAATTCTCCGACCAGGAACTGAGATTATGTTATCTACCTGAAGTATTTACAAAAAAGTTTGTATGATTTCGTACTGCCTCTTATCCCTGATCCCATAGCAGGATGATGCATCCAGGGATTATTGTTTGTTCTCAAAAACAGGGTCACGGAAGAGGAGGAAGGAGGAGGTCTAGAGGGAGGAGGTCCGGAGGGAGGAGGTTCGGAAGAGGAGGAGAGAGGAGGTTCAGAGGGAGGAGAGAGGAGGTTCGGAAGAGGAGGAGAGAGGAGGTTCGGAAGAGGAGGAGAGACAAGACCAACCAGGTTTTCTCCATGTGTCTCCAATGATCTCTCCAGCTGCGTGGTCACCATAACAACCACCACGAGCATATGACATGATTCACTGTTTTTATATTTTATTTTAAGGGGAAGTGTCTAACTTTGAATGTCGCTTAAATCTTTTGTTGCAATATTTCTTTTTTGTAGAAGATACATTTTGTTATAATGCTTTGTGCTTTGTAATAAACACCCCATGAAAATATGTAGCGCTGAATTGTCTTCATGTGATCCTTTCAGAAGAAGTAAACACTTGAACTCTTGTGCTCTCTTGATAATCTGCAACTCCCCCTGTCCTAAGGGTGAAAAGGAACCACCTTCAACCCTTGAATAAAGTAGGTTCATTACATTTTTACACTTTACCCTTTTGGGCACTGAAATACTGTATGCAGCCATGCTGTGCGTGAATTAGAAAGATTTTGTTTTGTCTGAATTCAATCAAGCACGTACAATCTAAATGTCTCAATGTTGATGTGCATGAAACATAGTCTTGAGTCATTCTGCCCCCCGAAGAGAACTCAAGGGTTAATGTGATTTCAGCTACGCTAAACACCCTCACTTTAGGAAGCTGCTGTGGTTTTATGTGCAGGGGCCTCTTGTAACCAGAGGATGTTCCATCTCTCGGTTGTAGTACAAAGGAAACTCAGCCTCTGTGGTCTAGAACTCCAACGGTTAGTGGAATGTCAAATAACATCAGACTAGACAAAATAATTGATCTTAAAACAGATGAACTGATATGAAACGTTGTTTTCAAATAATAATTTAGAGCACAAAAGTTACAAAAATGTATAAGCATAACGTTTAAGTTTAAAATTCCTTTCTTACGGATAAACACGGTAAATCACTTTCATACACTATCTTAAGTAAATGTACCAATGCTTTTAAACTATAGAACAAGAGTATACTTGAACTGAAATAGCAAAAGAAGGCTTTCCATACTTTTGGGGCTTTCAGCAATCAGGAAATAGCATTTACTTAGAATGCATCAGAATGGTGGTACATAGTGAAGCGTACGCGCTAACAAAATGTCTCCACTACACACATAAAAATGATTTTAACAATTAAGCAATATTCCAAGCTACAACCACTCCCTCTGATCTCACAACATTTGAAGGCGCAAAAGTACGAATCTTTCCAGCGCTTTAGAAATGCATTCTAAGTTTTGACGACCTATATTTTCATTTTTTTAACAGCCAGTAGTTTAATAGAAAGACGAAAGGACTCCTCTTCCGCTACTGCCAGGGGTGTCAAGACCTGTCAGTTCGCCACCTCATGCGATAGGCTGTCGGGGTAGGGGTGCGTGATTTACACTGAGCATGGCAGCCGTGACTTGCTGGGCCGACAGCAAGTCCGATCCTACACAACTCCACTTCGGATCTTACACGGCTTGAACGACCTGCTGCTACTGTGTCGGAGCCGGATACCACCGGATACCTCCAGGGGTTATTACAGAGTCCATCCCTCCACAATATGTGTTGTGGGGGACATGAAAAATGCACGACGCGCGAAGGAGGATATTTAACACAAGTTTACAAACGTTTTTGTTATTTTACACGTTACTCTATATGTGTTTAACATCAACCTCGCTAATGACAGCCACAATAGCAGATAGATACCACTGGATGGCACCTGTGTCACTTGGAGGAAATACACAGATCCACTACGCTCTCTCTCTCTCCCCCCCTTCCTCTTTCTCTCTCTCGCCTCTCTCTCTCTCTCTCCTCTTGGGTCTCTCTCTCGGCCCTCTTTCTACTCTCTTCATCGCGGCCTCTCTCTCTCTCTCTCGCCCTGCTCTAAGTGCCCGCGCTTCTCTTCGCCGTCATCTCACCGCTGCTCATTGAGACGGTAAACATTCCGTTGTTCGCGGAGTCAGGCGAGCCTGCACGTTGCATCCGAAAGAAGCGGAATCTCAAGATATGCCCAAACGTCTGGATTTATTTTGAAGGTGGTTATGGCTTCGTTACGAATGGTCGTTAAACAGCCAGTCGGAGTTTTCGGATGTAACCTGCATTTCCACTCAGCGCTCAAAACAACTCCGGTAACGTTACTTCAGAAGGTAGTTTTACCGTCAAACGTTACAGTAATTCAACTTGAGCACGTGTCTGCATGCTTTCAAAGTAGGATGGTTTTCCAATGCATATGATTATAGACACTTTGCGGACAACAATGCTATTGTTTGATTGATCAGAAGTTCAAATGAACTCAATTGTGGCCTGGCCTTGGGCGCTATATTTCTACGAGTGACATTTCCTGACATTGTTTCCGGTTTCAACACCACATAATCCTTTTAACACGTGTGTCATACAAATATATCTACCCAAAACCATAGCATACAGGCCGTTCTGGAGTATGAAATGAGCTGGAATTCAATTGTGTGTTTGTGAGCGTGTGTGAGTGAGTGATTATTGGATGGCTAGGAACCATAATTAACGATGGCTCCAGCTCTTACTTCATTCCTGCACGCTTGTTGTATTTCTCCATTCATGCATATTTAATGATCCTGTCTATTACTCTAGACTACTCTGTTAACACAGAGAAAACAAGATGGTAGTATATTAATATTGACATTTTCTTTGTAAATATGTAGGTCTGTCAACTGATAGAAACCCAGACCAACACAACAGTGTGTGTGTGGTTGCGTGTTTTTCTAAGGACTGATGGATATAGCTGACAAGACTGAAGTCCAGTTAGCCAGCCAGTGAAGGAATGTGTGACTAGAATGAGAGAAATTAAGAGGGGAGGGGAGGGGGAGAGTGGAGGGAGGGAGTGGAGAGAGAGAGTGGAGGGGGAGAGTGGAGGGAGGGAGTGGAGAGAGAGTGGAGGGGGAGAGAGTGGAGGGGGAGAGTAGAGGGATAGAAGAGAGGGGGAGTTTTATTTACGGTCCTACTGCAGTAGTACCACTAACCCATTGCAGGCCCAGCTCACACACACACACACACACACACATGCCTGAGCATCCACGTATGCACGTATGCACGCACTGTGGTGCACAGTCGCACACACACATACAGTCGCACACACATGCACAGTGAAAGCACATGGCACAGTCGCACACAGCCACACGGGCAACAGTTCGCACACTGTTTTTGTGGTTTATATACTGCTGATGTCGTTGGTTGTACTTTGCGCGCGCACAGTCGCACACACATGCACAGTGACACACACACGTACAGTCGCATACACACACACGTACAGTTGCACACACACGCACATTCTCACACACACGCACAGTGACACACACACTCACAGCGGCACACACAGTGGCACACAACACACAGTGGGACACCACACACACGGCACAGTCACTGTGGACCGCTCACACACATTCACATACACAAACACAGTGACACACATCTGCCCACACACCAGTGACACACCACAGCAGTGACACATGCCACAGTGACACACCACAGTGACACACACACACACACACTTCATAAACAAAAACGCCTCTCTCTCAATCACACACACACACACAGTGGGCACACACACAGAAAGTCGTGGAAATGAGCTGCAGTAGGCCAAAGGGCCAATTCTTTCAGGACCATAATAATCATGTGTACTTTGAACCATGCTTTGTCACTTCACAGCATGACTAACACAACCTAATACAGATGATAGACACGCCTCCACTGTTGATCACCAACACATCAATCAATCAAGACACTGTTATTTTACAGTGGCATTACACACAACATCATTGCACCTCACGTCGCCTGAATTAAAGTAATTTCAAGCAGCATTACCTTAAAACATGCTTGGAGGCAAATTGTCGACCCTTTCCAGACCCCCGGCGCCTTGCCTACATCGAGGCTGTGTCAGTGCCCGGGCCGTGGACCCAGTCCAATCCTACACAGCTCCACTTCGGATCTTACACGGCTTGAACGACCTGCTGCTACTGTTTCGGAGCCGGATACCACCGGATACCTCCAGGGGTTATTACAGAGTCCATCCCTCGGCGGGTCAACCTTGTTTTAGCGGCCCACCGAGGACCAACGGCACCAGGTGGTCTGGATTCCCTGCATAATGTGTGTACATGCATGTTACATACAGAACTTACATTGCATTTATGCACATTCACACGAATCGGAATGGGTGTATCGAATGATTGAATATGTGTTGTGGGGGACATTTGGTATATTGCATGTTCAAATAGAATCGAATATTTTAAACAAAAACGGTGACAGCATTTGTAGTATGGCTTCAGTAAGTATTAATTAAAAGGTGAGAAAGTAACAACTAATATGGTAGTAGCATTATTACAACTATAATGCTAGGTAACTTGGCATACGTTAAATACATTAAAATACTGTTGGAAATACATAAAACGTTGAATAGCAAGGAACTGCCCTAACCTCAGGGTATCTGAGGGCGGTATCAATACTAAGAGTCAAGTTTTAACAACTATGTTTGGTTACACGAAACATTTTTTTCTCTTATTCTGTGTATTTTTATCGTGGATGAAAGGAAGGGATTATGGGGATTTGGGGGTTTATTATTAGCCAAGTCTGAAGTAGTTATAGGTGTAGATCTAGCGGTAGTTTGTCATGGTAGGATTCCTCATCGTTATTTTAAACAGGCTACGTGTCTTCATTTTAAACTGAGGTCAGTTTTCGCACATTTAATTGTTGCAAAACGTGTGTCAGCCTATGATGGACTTGCGTCATTTTCATCACGATAATATCTGATAACTGAGAGAGAGAGAGAGAGATAGAGAGGGAGGGTGAAGGGTAAGTTCCTTAAGGCATCACCGTGCTGGTAAACGACGTAATTTGGTTGTCATGGTGAGAGTGCTCCAGCTTCTGTGTATATCTGCTGCCTGACAGGCTGCTTGATAAGTCACTCACTCATTTACCGGGGCTTATTATACTACAGAGGTCCTGATTGGTTGAGATTATAGAGGCCTGGGGCCAAACACCAATGGGAGCGGGCTGTGTACGACCTCTGTCACTGTCAAGGAGATTGCTCTCCAAGGTTTCAACACCTCTCATGAAAAGCTTCCTCCCTCTTCTTCCCTCCTCCTTCCTTCTTTCCTTCCTTCCTTCCTTCCTTTCCTCCATCATTCTCTCCTTCCCTCTTCTTCCCTCCTCCTTCCTTCTTTCCTTCATTCCTTCTTTCCTTCCTTCTTTCCTTCCTTCCTTTCCTCCATCTTTCTCTCCTTCCCTCTTCTTCCCTCCTCCTTCCTTCTTTCCGTCATTCCTTCTTTTCCTTCCTTCCCTCCCTCCTTCCCTCCCTCCTTCCCTCCCTCCTTCCCTCCCTCTGGCAGAGCTGCACTATAGGACTGAACGATGGACTGGAGTTATTGACTGGCCCCCTTGTGAAGATGGAAATGACAATGTATTATGTAATAAGTAAAATGTGATGCAGATGTAAGACTGAAGAAGACTGGAATGGAACACAATAGAATAGAATGGGTAGAATACTGCTCTCTCACACGCACGCACGCACGCACAC
>BROE01000097.1:2957-16286 GCA_036571765.1 Plecoglossus altivelis
GGGGGAGGGGAGGGGAGAGGAGAGGAGAGGAGAGGAGGGGAGGGGAGGGGAGAGGAGGTGAGGGGAAGGGAGAGGGAAAGCAGAGCAGAGTCAGCCAGCAGGAGAACACAGTGCTAAAGTTCAGCACACAGGAATGTGGATAATGACAGCTTTCTGTACCTCCAGCTCAGTGTGTATCTCCTCTCTCTCTCCCTCTGTCTCTCTCTCTCCCTATGTCTCTCTCCCTCTCCAGCTCAGTGTGTATCTCCTCTCTCTCTCCTTCTGCATCCTTCCTCCTCTCTCTCTCCCTCTGTCTCTCTCTCTCCCTCTCTCCCTATCTCTCTCCCTCTGTTTCTCTCTCTGTCTCTCTCTCCCTATGTCTCTCTCCCTCTCCCCTTATCTCTCTCCCTCTGTTTCTCTGTCTCTCTCCCTCTGTCTCCCTCTCCCCCTATCTCTGTCCCTCTGTCTCTCTCCCTCCCTATCTCTATCCCTCTGTTTATTTGCTTCTCTCCCCCTCTCCTTTTGTCTCTCCCTGTCTCTCTCTGTTTATCTGTCTCTCTCCCTCTGTCTCTCCTTCTTTCTCTCTCCTTCTCCCTCCCCTAAGTCTCTTAAACTTTAACAGCAGCTCTGAGCAGTTAGCAGCAAGTCAGCTCATGAATATGCAAAGCCACTTTTCTGACTGAATGAACAAAATAAAAAGTCATTCCTGGTAAAGATACACACACACACACACACACATTAACACCAACTGCCACTTGATGCCACAACTGCCCTGGAGCACACACCCTCCAATGTATAACATTAATACCAATGACTAATACACACACACACACTTGATACAGACACATGTTGTGGTACAGACACACACACACACACAGTTGATACAGACACATGTTGTGGTATAGACACACACACACACATGATACAGACACATGTTGTGGTACAGACACACACACACACTGATGCGAGCTTGGATCAGAGGCAGTCATAACATCTTAGACAGAGTTACACGAGAGCTGACACAGTTAACCTGATCTCTCTCTGTGTCGCTTTCTTTATCTCTCCATCTCTCTTTATTCCTCCCTCTCTGTCTCTCCTGCCTCTCTTTCCCCCCCTCTCTCCCCTCTCTCTCCCGCCCCTCTCTCCCTCCCCCCTCTCTCTCCCAGTCAGCTTCTCCAGCTTAAACCCAGAGAGAGGAAACGTGATCACTCCAGCAGTGAGCAGAAACAGCCTGACTATTGTTGTCCTGCCTGCCTTTATATCAGCCTGTCTGCCTGTCTGTCTCTCTATCTGCCTGCCTTATATCAGCCTGTCTCTCTGTCTGTGCTGTGCGTCTGTCTCTCTGACTGCCTGTCTGTGCCGTGTGTCTGTCTCTCTGACTGTGCCGTGTGTCTGTCTCTTTGACTGCCTATCTGTCTGTCTGTCTGTGTGTGTTTGTGTCTGTCTCTCTGACTGCCTGTCTGTGCCGTGTGTCTGTCTCTCTGACTGTGCCGTGTGTCTGTCTCTTTGACTGCCTATCTGTCTGTCTGTCTGTCTGTGCCATGTGTCTGTCTCTCTATCTGTCTGTCTGTGCCATGTGTCTGTCTCTCTATCTGTCTGTCTGTGCCGTGTGTCTGTCTCTCTGACTGCCTGTCTGTGCCGTGTGTCTGTCTCTCTGTATGTTTGTGTCTGTCTCTCTCTCTCTGCGTGCTAAGTGCTCAATGTCTGTCTGTCTCTTGCCTGTCTGTCTCTGTCTGTCTGTCTGTCTGCCTTTCTTTCACAAGCAAATGTATCTAAGTGTCCAGGTGTATGTTAGCGTGTTGTTTGTCAGATGAGAGAGAGAGATCGAGAGAAGAGACGAGAGAAGAGACGAGAGAGAGAGAGAAGAGAGTGTGTGTGAATGTGTGGCTGTGTGTGAGGGGAGAGGGCAGAAATTTAATGAATACAGAGATTAGTAGCACAAAGGAGCAGAGCAGTGTCAGTTAACTGGACCATACACACAACACACACACCCAACACACAAAAAAAACCTCCCACGTGTAACAGGACACTACAGCCTTGGCCATGACCTCACTGTGTTTTTCCATGCAGACTGATGGAGAGATGAAGAGATGGAGTGGAATGATAGAAGGAAGAAGGGAGAGATGGAGAGGAAGGGAGGGAGAGTTGAATAGGAGGAGGAGAGGTATGGAGGGGAGGAAGGAGAGATGGAGAGCGGAGGAGGGAGAGAGGGAGGGAGGGAGAGTTGAATAGGAGGAGGGTGAGTTGAATAGGAGGAGGGATAGTTGAATAGGAGGAGGAAGAGGTTGAATCAGGAGAGAGGGATGATGGAGAGGAGAGGGATGATGGAGAGGTTAGTTGATGGAGAGGATGTGAGGGAGATTTTAAATAGGAAGGAGGGAGAGATGGAGAGGAATGAGAGAGAGTTGAATAGGAGGAGGAGGGAGAGATTGAGAGATGGAGAGAAGGAGGAGGAGGGAAAGATGGAGATGAAGAATTAGTGAGGGAGAGTTGAATAGGAGGAGAGAGAAGATGGGAGGAGGGAGAGATTCAGAGGAGGAGGAGGGACAGATGAGAATGAAGAGTGAGGAGAGAGATGAAAGAGAGGAGGAGGAGCGTACGTGACAGAGTCTTGTTTGCATGATAGTAGAATTGGAACCTGGCACAGAGTACCACTACAAATGTAGCTATCAATGTGTCCAGTACACACACACACACACACACACACACACACACACACACACACACACACACACACACACACAGAGAGACTCTTCCTGACATGGACACACTGAAACACTTTGACACACACACAATCAAATCTGACAATAACATACATCTCAGAGAGTGTGTGTGTTCGTGTGAGAGAGCGTGTGTGTGTGTGTGAGAGAGTGTGTGTGTGTGTGAGAGTGAATGTGTGTGACGGAGCAGGAGAGTGTGTGTGTGAGAGAGAGTGTGTGTGTACAAGTGAGTGTGGGTGTACGAGTGAGTGAGAGTGTGTGTGTATGTGTGACAGAGCAGGAGAGTGTGTGTGTGTGTGTGGCGGAGCAGGAGAGTGTGTGTGTGTGTGTGTGTGGCGGAGCAGGAGAGTGTGTGTGTGTGTGATGATTATGTGGACGAGAGGCAGGAGAGTTGTTTGTTGTGTGGTGTTGTGTGTGGTGCTGTGTGTGTGTGTGAGAGACAGAACCTTGTGAATGAGAGTCTGAAACAGGCCTGTTCCTGTTCTTCCTCAGTACTACATGAAGCAAACAGAACTATGTTTCAGTCTGATTGGAACAAAATCACTTTGCAGACATGAGGCGTTTAAGACGGCTTCAAAGAAACAATGCTCATGTTGTTGTTGTGTTGTATATTAATGCTGTGTTGTGTAAAGGCATGTAGTGAGAGTGAATCACAGTGTGTATTTCTTTACATGGATGTCTATGTGTCTGTATGGGTGTGTGTGTATGTCCGTGTGTGTGTGTGTCTGTAAGTGTCTAATGTGTGTGTGTGTGATGTCTGTGTGTGTGTGTGTGTGTGTATGTCCGTGTGGTGTGTGTGATGCGTGTGTGTGTAAGTGTGTGTGAGTGATGTGTGCGTGGGCAAGGCCACCATCGATATCTCCAAACGTCACAGACCTGAAACTAGTTCTTGACGTAGGCTTGTTGAGTAAGTAAATGAGACATTATGGCAAACAGCAGGAAACCTAGAGGCTAACTGAACCATCTGATATCAACACACCAGAAAAAGCGGCAGTAATTACAGAATCCCTGGGTCACACTTTCAGACCGACACAACTATATTTAGACACAGTTGAAAACAGACTTCCTCTGGCAAAGAAACAGCAGTGTGTCCAAGACCAGTTCTCTCTCTGTGTGTGTGTGTGTGTGTGTGTGTGTGTGTCTTTCTCTCTCACGCAAATATGTTTGCTACAGTGCAAATCAAAACGGATATAACAATTCATGTCCCCTGAACACATGAAGCTTCATGTTTTTATTGGAGGAGAATATTTGCCTGGTCGACATAACAGAGACATTACTGACACAAACATTCTGCTTATATGCCTCAGTTTACCACGGATGAAAAAAAGAAGTTCTTATAAAGCAAACATTTCCGAGAAATGATCAATTTTCAGCTTGTTGTAACCGAATCCCCAATTCTGAACAAGCGGTTCTGTTCTAGAACTTAAGTAAAAGGGTTCTATTGAAACGTTGGATATGTTACAGTTTTGCATAAAAACCTCGTCTGGTTTTGAGAAAGTATGTTGCTAAGCCGTGTTGTGAACACAATCCGGTCTCGGGGATCATATGACATGAGTTCCACCTGAGCGGTGTCTCGCGACGTGCCTTACCTGCCACGCAGAAATATGTCGTTCCGTCGGTTTGGCTCTAAGGATGGCCCCGACTCCGTGATTCGGTTTGGCTCTAAGGATGGCCCCGACTCCGTGATTCCATCTGAACAAGAAAAGGACAGACTTTGTCAATATGACAGCGTCGTATGTGTTAAATCTAACAACTCAAATGACATGAGTTTGGTCGTGTTTCTACTGTATTTAAGGTGTACATGACGACACTGACTTTATACTATTCCTAAAAGTCAGTAGGTTAGAAGTTCACTGTCAAAATACGCTTCTTTACGTTTGAGAAAAGACGCATCTTTAAAAAGTGACGGAATAAACGAGAGATTGTTTAGTTTTTTTTTTGGTTGTTGTGTTTTTTTGTTTCCTATTTCGGCCTGTTTCACATACGAGCCTCTTCTTAGAGGCAGTAAAGTATTCAGTCTCTCCCTCCTTCCGTCCGCGAGTCGATCCTCAAACCTGGAGCTTTACAGACCATCTGCTTCGACGGGGATTCCATGGAAACTAGTAACGAGGCCAATCATATGTCTGCGTTTACAAGTTTGGCCCGTGAGCACTAGTTTGTGACGTCCTATTAAACTGACTAGTATTCCAACTGATCCGACGTACCTGGAATAAGAACAAGGCCGGTTCTGGAACGCGAGAATGATACCGTGCGGGTCACGCGCTGCAAATGATTCTAATCACTAAGTGAATTCAGTTTTACCTGAAACATATCAGGTTACGTTCCTCTGCACCCTATTAGACCGGGACACCGGTGCGCGAGGAGAAAGAAAGGTTGTCACCTCCGTGAATGCAACACTTCATACCTTGTTCAGAATGCGACGACAATGCACGAGGATGTAAATCCAAATAAGTCACGTCACGTCAACAAAACAAACAAAACAATAGTTATAATCCGTTTCATTTCTTCTGCTCTTAAGATCTGTTTAAAAAAAAAAAAAAAGCTCTCAAGCGAATCAAGAAGTCATGATGAGATTTACCAGCAGAATTGCAAAGAAAGAGAGAGAAAAGAGTTATCGCAAGCAACTTGGTAAGTCCGTCCCCCCTGTAAGCCAGAAATAGCATTCTAGGCGGGTACCACCAAAAATAGCGTTGACATCACACACGAGCTCTCTTAGCATTGTTTCCGCATATGAGCGCGCTATTGGTGAACGCTGTGGCCAATCACAGCGGTAGTCAATACCCTTCAGTCTCAAAACTTTCTGCACACGCCTGCTCGTCTGTGTACGGCAGCTCCACCTGTCGACATAGCAACCAACTGGGTTTACGGCAAGGCGACGCACAACTTGATAACCGAATGTAATGTCGAATTACATTATGTAGTTGACCACCATCTTCTCCGGAGAAGAGAACTGTTTGGAGTGTTAATATATAACTTCATATATAACTAAGAAACAATTATAGTGTCGAAACGATCGTGTATAATTCCCCAGGCTTACAACAACAGTCCATCCTTGTGTGGAGGGTTTCATTAATATAATCACAAGACAAATATAGAGTAGATAATGGTGCTAAGGAATTAAACATTTGCCATATTTAATAGTTAGTGTATTCTTGGTAGCCCAGTGAAGAACAAACGACTCAGTCTCCTGAATGCAGCTGCTTTGCTTCTGGTTATTCCTGGTCAATCATTAGAAATCTCTTGTATTGGTGGTGTCTATGCAGGGAGAGAAACTCTAAACTACTGACTGTGAGTGGAGGATACCTGCTTCATGCTGAACCAATGAGATAACAGTACCTGGAAAAGACAACCTCATTGATTAACCAATGACGTGTGACCTGCTCAGAGTAGATGGTGTGTGTCCAGTACAGAAAGAAGGAATGATTCCTAGAAGGTTTTTGACGTCTGTGATTTTCTGTGAACTGTTAATGTGTGTGTGTGTGTGTGTGTGTGTGATTGTTTAAGTACAATCATTTTGTGCCTGTGTTTGTATGTACAATATATGTGTGTGTTTGTGTGTAAAATGTGTGTGTATGTTTGTGCGTAAAATGTGTGTTTGTGTGTAAAATGTATGTGTGTGTTTGTGTGTAAAATGTATGTGTGTGTTTGTGTGTAAAATGTGTGTGTGTGTAAAATGTATGTGTGTGTTTGTGTCACATTTCAGGATAGTCACTGTGACTGAGAGAAACGATCACACGCAGAAAGTTGTGTTTTGAGTTGAATATAAACTTGTTCAAACGCTTCTTGGAAGCAACTGTTGCTGAAACAAACTAAACTCAAAAAATAATTAAACTCCAAGGTGGATATGGACAGGAAGTGGTTCAGAGCTTTCAGAAACGTGTGTTTTTAACACAGGAAGTGACATCGGATGGGCTCTTTACTTTGTGAGATGTTTTTCTTCTTTTTCTCTCAAGTCTCGACTCTCGTTTCCAGCCAACATCTGGGATCTAGTTTCCACACACACACACACACACATGCAAGCGCACCCACGCACACACACGCACACACACACACACATAGTGAAACCTAAAACAACAGCTCACCACCTTTTGAGTGGGAGAGAGACTACAGGCCACCCTTACTAGAAATCTTCGTACGTGTGTGTGTGACTGTGTGTGTGTGTGTGTGCCTGTTCATGTGTGTCCATGTATCTGTGTGTGCGCATGTGTGTGTGAGCGTGCATGTGTGTGAGTGTGAGCGTGTATGTCTGAGTGTGAGCGAGGGTGAGCGTGTGTGCATGCATTGGTGTGTATGTGTGTGAGTGTGTGCGTGTGTGTGTGAGTGTGAGCGTGCATTTGTGTGCGCGTGTGTGTGAGCGTTCATGCGTGTGTGAGTGTGTGTGTGCGTGTGTGAGTGTACATTCATGTGCGTGTGTGTGTGTGAGCGTGCAATTGTGTGTCAATGTGTGTGAGTGTGTGTGTGTAAAAATGTTCCATTGTCTGTGTCTGTCTTGTTCTGTCTCTGCTTGTCTGGATGTGTGTGTGTCAGGGTGTGAGTGTGTGCGTGAGTTTGTGTGAGTGTGTGTGAGTGCGTGTGTGTGTGTGTGTGTGTGCGCGTGTGAGTGTGTGTGTGTGTGAGTGTGTGTGTGTGTGAGTGTGTGTGTGTGTGCGCGTGTGAGTGTGTGTGTGTGTGTGTGTGTGAGTGGTTGATGCTGTATGACACAACCATCTAGTCTGATTCATGTCCGGTGCCCAAAATAAGGAGGCCACAAAGTGTGTAGAAGCAATACTAGGAGGGGCACATACACAACACACACATGAACACACACATACACTACACACACATGAACACACACATACACTACACACACCATGAACACACACATACACAGAGTCTCTCTCACACACAGACCCATTCCACTTAGACATGAACACACACATACACATGAACACACACAACACACCAACACACACACACACATGAACACACACGCATGAACCCATATGAACACACACACACATGAACACACACACACACCCACACATGAACACACCCACACATGAACAGACCCACATAAACACAGACACACACACCCATAAACACAGACACACACACACACACACACACACCCATGAACACAGACACATAAACACACACGCACACACACACACACATCAACACACGCACAGACACATGAACACACATACAAACATGCACATGCAGACAAACACACATGACCACAAATGCACAGTGAAAAATACAAACATGTACACAAACACTTTAACACATTCACAAACAGAGACAAATTCAAACACTTCTACAAACATCCTGATACACACATGTAAATACGGTGCAAGGCTTTGTCTAAGGAGATTGGCGGGCATTCAGAGAAGAGACATACTGGATACAGAGAAGAGAGATACTGGATACAGAGAAGAGAGATACTGAATTCAGAGAGAAGGGTGGAGAAAGAGGGTGAGGAGACAGAAGAGGAGAGGGAGGAGGGTAGAGAGGGGGAGGAGGAGGAGAGAGGGGAGGGTAGAGGGGGGGAGGAGGAGGAGAGATAGAAGGGTAGAGAGGAGGTAGGAGGAGGAGAGGGTAGAGAGGGGGAGGGAGGAGGAGAGGAGGGGGAGGAGGAGGAGGAGAGAGGAGGGTAGTGAGGGGGGGAGTAGGAGGAAGGTAGAGAGGGGGGAGGAGGAGAGGAGGAGAGGAGGGTAGAAAGGGGGGGGAGGAGGAGGAAATAGAGGAGGGTAGAGAGGGAGGAGGAAGAGGAGGAGGAGAGAGAGGAGGGTAGAGAGGGAGGAGGAAGAGGAGGAGAGAGAAAGGTAAGAGGGAGGGAGGGGAGAGGAGAGAGAGGAGGGTAGAGAAGGAGGAGGAGTGAGCGGAGGGTAGCGAGGGGGAGGAGGAGGAGGAGGAGAGAGAGGAGGGTAGAGAGGGGGGAGCACGAGGAGGGTAGAGGGGGGAGGAGGAGGATAGAGAGGAGGTAGAGAGGAGGAGAAGGAGAGAGGAGGTTAGAGGGGGAGGAGGAAGAGGAGAAGGAGAGACAAAATGGGAGAGAGTGGGAGAACTCCAGAGAGAGAGATAGAAACCTAGAAAGAAAGAGAGAAAGCTTAGAGAGATATGAAGAGAAGAAAAGACAGAAAGGTAGAGAGACAGAGCAGGGTAGAGAGAGGGAGAGAGAAGGGTGGTGAGTGAGAGAGCAGTGAGAGAGCAGTGAGAGAGAGACAGTGAGAGGAGGCAGTGAGAGACAGTGAGAGAGAGCAGTGAGAGAGAGACCGTGAGAGAGAGACTGTGAGAGGAGGCAGTGAGAGACACAGTGAGAGAGAGACAATGAGAGACACAGTGAGAAAGAGACAGTGAGAAAGAGACAGTGAGAGAGAGACAGTGAGAGGAGACAGTGAGAGAGAGACAGTGAAAGGAGGCAGTGAGAGACAGTGAGAGAGAGACCGTGAGAGAGAGACAGTGAGAGGAGGCAGTGAGAGACACAGTGAGAGAGAGACAATGAGAGAGAGACAGTGAGAAAGAGACAGTGAGAGAGAGACAGTGAGAGAGAGCAGTGAGAGAGAGACAGTGAGAGAGAGACAGTGAGAGAGAAACAGTGAGAGGAGACAGTGAGAGAGAGAGACAGTGAAAGGAGGCAGTGAGAGACACAGTGAGAGAGAGACAGTGACAGAGACAGTGAGAGAGAGACAGTGAGAGACACAGTGAGAGGAGGCAGGGGGATTGGCTGTGTGCAGGGCTGGATCTTGGTGCCAGTGGGGTCCCTCCCCTAAGAAGCCTACAGGAATGTAGGGAATGCAGGGAGCACATAGATGAGGGACAGCTGAGACCAGCACAGACGGAGGGAGGGAGGAGACAGGGAGGGAGGTACAGGGAGAAGAGGGGAGGACAGGGAAGGGAGGACAGGGGAGGGAGGGAGGGAGGGGAGGGACAGGGAGGGAGGGCGGGAGGGAGGGCAGGGGGGCAGGGAGGGAGGGCAGGGAGGAGGCAGGGAGGGAGGGAGGGGAGGGAGGACAGGGAGGGGGGCAGGGAGGGAGGGCAAGGGAAGGGGCAGGGAGGGAGGGAGGGAGGGAGGGGAGAGCAGGGAGGGAGGAGGGAGGGAGAGCAAGGGAGGGGGAAGGGCAGGGGAGTGCAGGGAGGGAGGGAGGACAGGGAGAGAGGGAGGACAGGGAGGGAGGACAGGGAGGGAGAGAGAGGGCATAGGGAGGGAGGGAGAGCAGGGAGGGAGGGAGGACAGGAGGAGGGAGAACAGGGAGGGAGGACAGGGAGGGGACGAGAGCAGGGGGAGGGAGGACAGGGAGGAGGAGGGTGGGGTAGGGGCTGGCAGGGGGGGAGGGGGAGGACAGGAAGAAGGGAGGGCAGGGAGGGCAGGGGGAGGTGGAGGCAGGGCCAAGGTGCAGGCAGGGAGCGAGGGGGCAAGGATGTATGTGTGTGAGTAGTAGGGCTTTGTGTTAGATTGTGTTTGTGTGTATGGTGTGTATGGGGTGTGTGTATGGGGTGTGTGTGTGCTGTTTGTGTATGGGGTGTGTGTATGGGGTGTGTGTATGGTGTGTGTGCATGGTGTGTATAGTGTGTGTATGGGGTGTGTGTGTGCTGTTTGTGTATGGGGTGTGTGTATGGGGTGTGTGTATAGTGTGTGTGTGCATGGTGTGTACAGTGTGTGTATAGGGTGTGTGTGTATGGGGCTGTGCATGGTGTGTGTATATGGTGTATATGGGGCTATGTATGGTGTGTGCATATGGTGTGTATGGGGTGTGTGTGTGTGTACAGGGTGTGTATGGTGTGTGTATATGGTGTGTATGGGGTGTATGTGTGGGGTGTGTGTATGGTGTGTATGGGGTGTTTGTGTGTTGTGTGTGTGTGAGGTGTGCACAGGGTGTGTATGGTGTGTGTATGGTGTGTGTGTATGGTGTGTATGGGGTGTGTGTGTGTATGGTGTGTGTATGGTGTGTATGGGGTGTGTGTGTGTGTTGTGTGTGTGTGTGGTGTGCACAGAGTGTGTATGGTGTGTGTATGGTGTGTGTGTATGGTGTGTATGGGGTGTGTGTGTGTGTATGGTGTGTGTATGGTGTGTATGGGGTGTGTGTGTATGGTGTGTGTGTATGGTGTGTGTGTGTTGTGTGTGTGGTTTGCATGCGAAGAGAAGCAGCGAGGGTGTGGTTGTCCGAGTGCAGGATTGAGTCACCCCAGAGTCAAGCCAACACACACATATGCAAACATAAACACACACACAAACACGCGCACACACGCACACACACACGCACACACTGCAGCGAGGCTGTTGCAAACATGGTGGACACAGTTTCCTCACAGAAGTCTGACTTTTGAGAAAAATAAAGTGCAGGAGGAGGGGGGAGGAGTAGCAGGAGGGGCGAGGGGGAAGAGGGGAGAGGGGAGGGGGAGGGAGGAGGGAGAGGAGGGGGGGAGGAGGGGAGGAGGATAAGGGGGAGGGAAGAGAAGGGGGGAGGAGAAAGAGGGGTAGGAGGGGGGATGGGGGGAGGAGGGGGAGCAGGGGAGGATGGAGGAGGAGGAGGAGGAAAGGAGGAGGAGGAGGAGGAGGGGGAAAGGAGAGAGGAGAAGGGGAGGAGGAAGAGGAGGAGGAGGAGGGGGGAGGAGGAGGGGGAGGAGGAGGGTAAGAGGAGGAGGGAGGAGGGTAGGAGGGGGAGGGGGAGGGGGAGGAGAAGGGAGGATGAGGGGGAGGAATACAGCTCTGTGTTTGGCTTAAATTTAATGCATCATTGGTCTCTGTATGTGTATGTGTGTGTGTATATGTATGTGTGTGCGCACGTGCGTGTGTGTGTGTGTGTATGTGTATGTGTGTGTGTGTATATGCATGTGTGTGTGTGTGTATGTGTGTGTGTGTATATATGTATGTGTGTGTGTGTGGGCACGTGTGTCTCATCAGTGTGTCTCAGAGATGGATAACAGCTATAGCTCCCAAGTTCTGTACGTCACTTTGAATAACAGCGCTTGATAAAGAAATACAGCTCCGTTGCTGTAATAATAATAATAATTATCCTGACTTCCTCCCTCATCTCTCTGCAGAAGTACTTCAGAAACCTGCCTTCATTCAAACACACCTGAGACTATCTGAGACTTCCTATCCTTATGGAGGGATATTAACACTGAGGTCCAGTTCAAATCAAATCAGCAAATCAGAATGTGTTGCTAAAGTTCCCTTTTTAGAAGCAATGTCACTGAGGGTATTTCAGTCAAAGGGGGTTGTTGATACACCAACAGAGGCCAGCTGCTCTGGCATCGCATCTGTCTTTGGGCAAACCTGGCAACCGGACTTACATATCTGGCAACCGCTGGCCTGTTTGTCTTGTGATGCTGGTTATAACGACACAGTGGAAACCCACATTAAGAGCAAGGCTCCATGCAGGTTAGACTGAGCTTCTTTAGCATTCTGGCCTTTTGAATCGCACGTACACACACGCATACACACACACGCATTCACGCATGCACACACACACACACACGCATGCACACACATATGCACATGCACACTAACACACGCGTACACACACACACACATGTATGCACATGCACACTAACACACACTTACATACACACGTACATACACGCATGCACACACACGTATGCACATGCACACAAACACACACGTACACACACACGTACATCCCTATCAGCTCTCCTGGTATCGGATTTGGTAAGGCGGGTGTGTATGTGTGTTGGGGGGAGAGTGTGTGTGTGTGTGTGTGGGGGGGCGAGAGAGATGAATACTCGTGTGGTGTGTGTGTGTGGGGGAGAGTGGTGTGTGTGTGGTGTGGTGGGAGAGTGTCGGTGTGCTTGGGAAAGTTATCAACGTCAAATGTCAGGTACCTCCTAGTTGACTTGACTCGCTGGGTGACCACAAAACACTATGATTTTCCTCCACTATGGAAGACCTATCTGCATACACAACACTAAGGCACTCAAACACATTCACACACACACACACGTCTCTCACTACACACACACACACACACGTCTCTCACTACACACACACACACACATGTTTTCTCACACAGTCTCTCTCTCTCTCTCTCTCTCAAGCCCGCACACACACACATATACACTCAGTCTCTCACACAGTCTCTCACACACAGACAGACAGACACACACTCACACACATACACAGTCTCTCACACACAGACACACACTCACACAAGTACACAGTCTCTCACACACAGACACACACTCACACAAGTACACAGTCTCTCACACATAGACACACACACACGTACACAGGCTCTCACACACACTCACACACGTACACAGTCTCTTACACACAGACACACACACAAGTACACAGTCTGTCACACACATACACACACTCACACGTACACAGTGTTTTACACACAGACACACACACACACGTACACAGTCTCTCAAACACAGACACACACACACAAGTACACAGTCTCTCACACACAGACACACACACACACACACAAGTACACAGTCTCTCACACATAGACACACACACACACTCACACACATACACTGTCTCTCACACAGACACACACTCACACAAGTACACAGTCTCTCACACATAGACACACACACACACACACAGACACACACACACACACTCACACACGTACACAGTCTCTCACACACAGACACACACACACACACGTACACA
>BROE01000099.1:0-16000 GCA_036571765.1 Plecoglossus altivelis
AGTTGGCTTGTTCGGTCTAAACACAGTTTGAACAGAATCACTTTCTGTCTGTCGGTCGGTCTGTCTGTCTGTTGGAATGTATTTATATCTAGAGAAACAGGCACTGTGTAAGAGCTGATGTTGTGAAAGAGGGGCCTTATTAAAGCTGCTGTCATAACAATATTTTAGTATTTCATTCTTGGTTATTGACCTTCGACACAAACATGAACGCGGCAATCTCGATGTTTAATTGTGCAATTTCAGTAACTTTATCATTATTTTCTAATTGTCTCAATTGGATAATTGTCTTAATGGGATCGTTATAGCTGTCAAGGATGAGATTTGCTGTGTGAGTGTCTGGATGTTCCTGTGTGTGTGGGTGATCCTGCATGTGTATGTGTGTGCGTGTACCTCTGTATGTGTTCCTGCGTGTGTGTGTGTGTTCCTGTGTGCATGTGTTCCTGCGTGTGATCCTGTGTGTGTTCCTGTGTGTATGTGTTCCTGCGTGTGTGTGTTCCTGTGTGTGTTCCTGTGTGTATGTGTTCCTGCATGTGTGTGTTCCTGTGTGTATGTGTTCCTGTGTGTGTTCCTGTGTGTGTTCCTGTGTGTTCCTGTGTATGCATGTGTCCTTGCGTTTGATCCTGTGGTAGCCCTGTGTGTAAATGCTTTCCTGTGTGTATGTGTTCCTGCGTGTGTGTTCCTGCGTGCGAGTCCGTGTGTGTTTGTGTTCCCGCATGTGTGTGTTTCCTGTGTGTTTATTGTATCGGGTGTGCGTGTGTAGTTCCTGCGTGTTTTCCTGCGTGTGTTCCGCGTGGAATGTGTGTATCCTTGTGTTTGTGTGTCCCTGTGTGTGTTCCTGTGTGTGTGTTATCCTGTGTGTGTGTGTCCTATGGTGTGGACAGTTGTAATTGGTTCGGCCATGTAGAACTCCGTTGGCCTAAATCTTGCTCCCCAAATCTGCCTATGGAATACCACCGTTCTTCCCTAATGTGGATTTCCGTGTTTCATTCGCTCCTAACGCGGCCCTCCTGTGTCTGTCTTCTGCATGGGATTCAGCCCAGTTTTTACTTCATGGGGAGGCATGGTTTTCTGGGGGCGCCAGGCACTCTCCTGGGTGCCATTGTAGGTCCACTGGGCGAGCCGCACCCGAGCAGTTAACATCGCTATTACCCTCGACCGAAATGATTAGCCCTCCCCTGTTGCACCCCCCTCCGTTATGACACTAGCGCCCCAACCCACCCCTCCTCACGTCCCCCTCACCCACTACACAGCTTTCCAGCCCTCTGTCTCTCCGTGGCAGGTCCCCTCACGCCCACACACTAAACACGTCACGCCACTAGCCTCTGTCTCTAGTGCCAGGTCCTCACGCCCATTTCCCTTATCTAAACATTTCGCCTCCGGCCCCTTTTCCTCTGTGCAGTCTCACGCCACCAACCTCAACAGTCTCGCCCCCTCCACGGCCGCCACAACCTCCCTCTGGTCTGTGCGGTCCCTGCCCTCAAGCAACCTCTGCGCAAACCCGTTTCACGAATGCTCAGGTTGCCTCCGGAATATTCACCATGAAAACCCATCCGGCCTCTCCCGCCCCCTCTGTCTCCTGAGGTGGTTGCGCCCACGCCGTCCCCAACCCCCCCAAAAACCATCCAAAAACTGTCCGGCCACCTAAGATGGAATCAAACGCAAACAAAACCCCTTCAAAAAAATTTTTTTTTACATTTTTTCCTTTCTTAAAATGTACATTTAAACAAAATTGGTTTTGTAAGGACAAAAAAATCTCTTCCATGGTCAAGCGTAGGCTCCAAACCAAGCCGCCTACCAGTCCTCTGTGCAAAGAGTGTCCCATCCACCCCAAAAGGGCCGACCTCCACCGGGCGAACAAATCCTAACCAGACTACCAAACAGCCTAACCCATAAACCACCCCATGACTTCGTTTGTCTTGCTTTCCCTAGTATTGACCCCAAAAGGTCGACCCATCCAAAACCCGTCCTTCAACCATAAATATGGTACCATTCCCCTGTTATTGTTCGTAGTAATCTTTAAACACTTACCCGGTCAGGGGTTTCCCTTCCCGAGCTGCCCCTCTTGTCTGCCCGGCCAAGTTGCAACTTGAGAGGAGATTATCGGTCCCTACCTTACACAACCATACATGGTTCCCATTACTACCCTATAGTACTCAATTATGTACATATTACGCTTCTGGTCTAATCCAACAAACACCAGCCCAAAGAGACCCTCCCTGTTCTACCTAACGTACCCTATACACCATCCTTGTCTATTCACTGTAGATACCATGTCTACCACCCCCAGTGACCCGTTCTTACCATCCCCTTGAGAACCTGGTTCTACCAGGCCCACAGAGAAAGCCGAGTCTTCCCATCTCCCCATAGCCCAGAGACCCGGCCCCCACCCCACCAATCGTTAACCAAAAGCACCCAGAGAGCCTGTCTACCAAGCCCCAGAGCGAACCTGGTCTTACCTACCCAAGAGGCGACCCTATAATACCCGTGTCTACCAGTCGCCAGACCTTCCTGTTCTACCAGGTCCCAAGAGATTAGCCACAGCGACTTATTTCTCCACGCCTGCTCCTCAACCCAGGAAAAAGGAACAACAGCCACCACAAGCCATCTTCCAAACAAATTGCCCATGCTAGAACTCGAGACCTCTATATAAAACACAGCAGAATTAAAGGGCGCACATAAACTGTGTCGGGCCTGTCTGTTGTGGCAGGCCCTCCAACCGGCCACGGTAACGACCAGCTCCCAGCCTCCCTGTCTCCTGTGGTAAATAGTATCGGTAAACATATTATGGGGGACAAAGGGTTAGGCCCTCACCGAGCCAGGGCGGCATGGACAGTCCTGATGGGACACTGATAAACAGCCCAAGAAAAACACATCCTTCACTGTTGTCCTGTTTCTTTTCCTCCCAACCGGCTGGGGCGTCCAGGTGCTTGAATTCTCCATCCAGAACTGCAGTTCATCTACCCCTGCTGGGGTCCTGCCTAGCCAGACCACGCGCCAGATCCAATAAACATTTTCGTAAAACCCAACCCTGCCCTGATTTACACAGTCACGAACTCCAGCCGTACTAGCAATTGTCTTCCTGAGAGATTGCAGTGCTTTCTCGGTCCCCCGTACCAAGAGGACCATAAATAACAATAGGCAGATGGGCTTCTCCGAGCAGGCCTGTACGCACAGACCCGGGTCGTACAATGCCTTCCCAACACTTTTCAACCAGCTAACCCTCGAAACCAAAAAGCAAGCCACTAGCAAGACCCTTGTCAAAGTAGGGAGAGGAAGGTGGCCAATGAAACCCAGCCTACCCTTTGGCCCCCGTGGATCCCACCTTGTCTGGTCAGCGCAGGCCCTTGGACCATCCAGGTAGAGAACCCCGCATGGGCCTTCCCCGCCCACTGTTGACCCAGGTCGGACAAAACACGACAAGCCATGAAGACACAGATAAATCGGGAACTGGAAAATGTTTCCATTTTAAAGGTTGGAAACAGAACCCCTTTCCTTAAGACTTTGTAGAGTAGGCTAAAAGGCACGGGCTCTCAAATCCTCCGTCCTCCTGTATTTGAAAAAAAACCACAAGGCCCCTGACAGACCCCCAAGTTGGGTGGAATTGAAAGAGGCATGGTCTTCCCAACCAAAGCAACCAGAAACAACTCAAACAATAGGCCTAATTGCTGCTAACGTTTTATTCATGCAGCTCTTTGGTTTGGTTCTTCCAGGAAGAACTTTAAGACTGTGACTGAAAAACAGGCTTTAATTGTCAAAATACCTAGCTTGGTCTGTGTGGGTCTGACCGTCTGCTCCTTGTTTCTCATTGAGCCACACCAAGCAAGCTCCCAGGTCCTACCAATTAAGTAAGCCGTCCTCAATGGTTGGGGGCCTGAACCAAGTATATGTAACCTTATCTCTCTGGCCCTTCGAACCCCTCTACCTGTCTAGTTCGGTTGTGGTCGGGCTCGGGGGTCTGAGGAAGCCTGGAGACCCGGTGGGTGATTGAGGACACACCCTCCCCTGGGCGCAAGGCCTCTGGCGTGTCCGGCTTCCTGAGGGGGTGTGTGGGTTGCCTTCCCTCAAGAACCCTCCCAAAATTGTCCTGCACTCCGAAAGGTCAAACACACATAAGGGCCCTGTATAGCAGGCAGGGGGCAACATCTGGTTCATCACATGTTTTTTTTTCCCCATAAGCCCCAACCATGACCATGCTGCAAGCCAATGTTTTGGTTGGAAGCTAAGTACAGTTGGTGGACCTTGCCGTGTTAGGTGTGTCCTTTCTTGCTATACAGGCGGAAAATATTTTGCATGAAGGAGTACACTAAAAACAGAGTCCATTAACCGAAAGCAGGGCGAGCTTTTCTTATCCTGCAATTACTTTCCTTACTCTCTATTTCTAAAACTGTGTTTGCCATTCTCTCGTCTCCAGTTTCTTTCCCCCTTCCAAAGGAATGCCGTTTCTCTGCTCTGCCCTTCTCCTCATAGTGTCCTCGCTATCCCTCTCTCTGCTATCTCTCTGTGCTCTCTCTGTCCTCTCTCTCTAAGTCCTATCTTTCTCTGTTCTGCTGTCCCTCTCCTGTCTCCAATCTCCTTGTTCTCTACTGTCTTCAGCATCTTGACCATTCCACGAGTAAGAGAGATGTAAGAGCATCCGTGAAAAAGGCGGTCAGGAGGCCTTAGTCGGCCCGTGTCCAGTCCAAAATGGTGCCCCCAACCCTCTTATTGTGATTTGAATGCTTACTAATGCCGCGGCCCCTAGTGGAAGCATCTTTACGCCCATCCCCGACCCAGCAAGCCACAGCTTCCAGCATTAACGCAATCAACGCATCTATGTTCTAGTCCACAACAACAGACTGCTTTATGAGTTACAGGTATGGACCAAGGTCCCGAAGATTACTTTAGGATTAGTGAAGAGGAAAGCAGAGACGGATGAGAGGATTATAGAGAAGGCCCCCAAATAGATAGAGAAGGAGAGTAAGGAAGACAAATAAACAAACAGATCTGAGAGGGTGCGAGAGAAAATACAGAGAAAGCGTACCCAGGGACAACAGAAGAACAGAGCACATTGTAATAGTTTTCTTTCCCTCAAAATTTAAGATTCCCAATATAATGGCCTTCCCTTAACAGGCAGATCCATTACCTGTACCTGACATAAGCCCTAAGTGAAATCTGTCCTTTGTCCCACTTCTATGGGCATTTGTGCATGATCGCGCTAGCCATGGATTGGCCTCTCCTCCATGCGATATAATAGTGTCTTTGTAAATTACTAAAACCATGAAGGTTCATGGACCCTTTGAGGAATTAGGTCAAACCTAGCGGTCATCCCGGTTCCCTAATGTGCCAACCGGTACCGCAGCTGTTGGAGGCCCCTTAACACCTGTCCTGAGCCCGGTGCCAACTCTCTACAGCAGTGTTCCTGGGCGCAAGCTTCTTTGCCCATAGGGTCCAGGTAGCCTTTGGGTCGCTCTATACCAGCCTATAACGAGAATCTGGAGAGAGGCTCTGCCTACACCCTGGAAACCGAAGGCTACTTCTCAGCCAGGAACCCACCAAGCCACCCACCCCAGCGCCCGCACTCTCTCTTCTATAACAGAACAGTTCAAACCACCAGCAGGAAGTTGGTGCCGTGTGTGCTATAAAGAGATGTTGGTTGGGCAACCGCGCTGCAGATGGTCTTTTGAGCGGTGTGTTATAAAGGGGAGCCTCAGCCCCGCATCAGATGCCTTTGATCTGCTGGGTGCTCGAACCTGTCCACAGGCGAGAAATGACTGTTGGAAAAACAGCCCAAGTTTCAGGCAATGGAACGGAATTCATCATCGGTAACTGTACATACCTATTCCTCACAATCAATCTGAAGAGCCTACAGTGCAACAAACTTCACATCACTGCTCAACCGAAGACCTGACAGATCCACCATCCCCACATCCACCTGCCAACCGTGAGACAAATCCACATCCTCAATTCACCCGAACCCAACCTTATCAAAAATTCCCATTTCCTCAACATACACTGTCCCAAAACCTAACATCCATTCCTCAAGCCATCACCTAAAAACCTACATATCCATTCCTCACAACCAACCCGAACCCTACATACATCCATCACCATGCCATCTGAAAACCCTACAATTTCAGCAAGTCACATCACGTTCCGAAACCACATAATCCAATCCTCACAATTTACAGATCGCCTCTGAAAGCCTACAATCACTGAGGGCTCCTCCACACATCGTGAGACCTACTCCTCCTCTCTACATCAAATCTAAAAACCAAAATAAACATTCCACCATCACATTATCATCTGAAAGCCTTACATTCCAACAGGGTGGCCTGCCGGTTGCCCTGGACACGCGTTCGTCAAGATGACGCGGAGCCGTACCTGCTGCGTCCCACGGCGTCGCTTTCTCGGTGCTTGAAGGCGTCTATCTCCACAAGCCTTGCAGTCCTACAAACAGCTGGATTTTAACGAAGCCATGCTGGAATGACGCTGCTCTGCACAGACCAGGCGCTTCAAGGCTTGTGCCTGGCCGTTTTCAAAACCAGGACAATCTGAGAATTGGGTCTGCAAGGTTACCTCCTCCGGCAACCTGAAATCGTTAATTGAGTGGAAGGGGCTGCCTTTCGCTCATGAGGACCGAGGCCGATAGATACTCCACTCACGCCGCTTTGCCCCGTACCAGCACCACGGGACACCTGGGGGAAGGGAACACCACAACAGAAAAACCACCACCACACACAGAAATCACAACCACAACACCACAAAAGGAAACACACAGATACCACCCACAAGAAACACACCAAGGAAAACAACATCATATACATCATACAAAACCAATCTAGTCAATCAGTAAATAAACAACAAAACTACGTCAGACCCACACACTCAAATAGTCAAGTAAATTCATGTTGCCTTTGCTTGCAGAGCCAGTTCAGAGCAAACCCAGATCAGAGCACGTTGACAGCATGCTAGGCTAGTGTGTGAGCTCCTCTCTAGGTCAGCGTGTGCTCAGCCCTCCTCTTTACTAGGTTTGTTCCCATAGGAAAACCTAATTCCCCGGTCCCCCCCACCCCCCGCCCCCCCCCCCCCTCAGATTTAGGCATGTGAGGCTCGCAACCACTAATTCTTGAACATGGTGATATCCGTTTTAATCAATCTCATAAGTTCAAGTTAGGTCTCTTAGTCAAAGTCCAAGCAGATCAAGATCATAAGCAGGCAAGTCAGAGAAGCGTAGATACCACTACTTAGAAGCGCGGGCTTTAATTTACTTGGAATGGTTCCCTACCTGGCGTGTCTCCAAGGCTCCAGCCCTTCCTGCCACCCGGTAAATCTGGCCAGATTGAATTGAATCCTTGTTCCATATCATTCACTGGTACCCAGAACGTCTTTCTTTGTAAAGTGGCTTTCTCAAGCGTAGAAAGAATGGAAACCACCATGAGTTTGTATGGTGCGCCTATCTAAGGCCTGCCAGGAAAAACCCAGCCCTGCCAGGGACAAAGCTCAGGTTTCCAAGGCCTCAGCTATCCTTCTGAACGAAAACCCTCCGAGAGAAAGTAGTCTAAAGACCCAGCGGGAATTGCCCCCGTGCTAACAATTGCAGTCAAAAACCAAATAATTGGTAAGGAGAACACCAGGCGATAAATTGGACTTGATTCTGTTTTAGCGCACAATTAGCCAGTATAAGCTCATTTCCAGGGACCAACCCAGAGATGTGCTTGTGGAGCTGGAGTGTGATTCTGCTCACAGTCCTCTCCACTCCTGAGTTGCTCAACAATCAGAGAGCCAATCAGCTTTAATGACTTAAGCAAATATTTCAAACCCTTCCCGGAGTGCAGTGGCACTCACATAAAAGTGCTTTGATTTAACGTCAAACATGATTCATTCAACTGGAGGGAATTGATTCAGGCATCCCTGTCATTTCATTGCCAACCTAATATTCATTGATTGGGGTTTCTATGGAGTTGGTCCTCACCTGCTGGTACAGCAGATGGACACAGAGTCTCCAGGGGTTTGCTTCTGAAGCTTAAGTGGAAGTGTCACAAAAATATAGCAAGACTGACCAGGCCGGTTTGAGCACCAAGGCCCTACATGTGCGAGGTGGGCTGCCAAATATGAGAGGCCTTCAGCATTCCAAGGGCCTACTGAATGACATGTGAGCGACTCTTTCTAATAGAAGGAGCCCCATAAAACCCGGGAAAAAGAGGTTATCACGGATTTGAAATATAGGCGGAGTCGTTCCTTAGGCGGCTGTTCCCGTGTATTGTGGTGAAAAATGGTCGCTCAAGGCTCTGTCGGTGACTACGTGTCCTTTAAACATTTAAAGCGCGTAGATCTTCAGAATAGCTTAATACCCCTGGAACTTGTGTGTACACCTGCGTAATGAGAAGATTCTTGGTACTGATATGCGTCTCAGCAGGAAAGTAAACGTTGCCGCGCCGCAAACCGCCAACCCCGAGTCATATCAATTAATCAGCGGAAAAAAATGCCACCAATAGTGATGTGTCATTCTATAAGTGGCTCTTCTCCCTGCCAGAGGGGGAGGGAGGCTGGGACTAAGCCCAAGGGAAGTCCCCGGGGAGAGAACAAAGGAGGGAGGAGGGCAGGAGAGAAAAAAGGGAGGGGCATGGGGGGTAGGAACAAACGGAGAAATGCCAGTTGAAAAGGGGAAAGGTGGAAGGAGGGGGGGAAATCTAGTAGTGGGGGATAACCACTACGAGGAGAAAGGAAAGTAGACAGAGGTCATGAGCGAGGGAGAGAAGACCAAGAAGAAGAGAAAGATGATAGGAGAAGGGACCGAAAGAGAGAAGAACAGGAGAAGAGGAATGAGAGGAGACAAGAGAGAGGAAGCAGGAGTGAGGAAAGAGGAGACAAGAGAACAAGAGTGAGAACTTTGACAGGACAGAGAAGAAGGGGACTAAACAACGAGAAGAAGAGATGTGAGAAAGAAAGCGGGGAGGACATTCGTGATGAGAGGAGAGGAGAGAGAGAAATGGGAAGAGAGGAGCGAGTAGAGAGAGAAGACAAAGAGAGGCTGGCGGGAGAGTAGAAAAGAGCGATAAAGAGGGTAGAACGTATGGGGGAGAGGAAATTGCCGACCAAAGGGCCCCGAAATGATTTTTTCCCGCCCCCATGATGAGGGAATCGATCTCCCATCTCTGCTCGGAGGCCAAAGAACCCTTGCACACCCGGCGGTCTCCCGAAATTTGTCAGAATATCCGCCCAAGACGGGCAAACGATGGAGTGTGAGAAATGGATGTATGACGATCCCAGGTGAAGAGAGGCCCCGGGAAGATTCAGAAGATGCCCGGCATGAAGGCAGGCAGAGGGATAAGAACACGGGAAGATGAATTTCTGCTTCCCGAGCTGCCCAGGAGAATTTCCATTGGAATTTTCAAAGGGGATCAGGGAGTTGGTTGACGATCCTTTAATACAGGGACCATTAACCTCAAGCTGCTTCCCCTTGTCAAGGACGTTGAGGGTGGGGTCAGTAATGAGAGAACTCCTGGAAACTGCCACTCAGAGTAAGAAGCCCCAGAGCATGTTAAATAGGAGGAAATTAACATATTCAAGCAAAAAAAGTGAAGAGTGAGGCCACAACATTTTACGTTTTATTACACGCTCCCATTGCCCAAATCCCGATTCATCTGTCACCCCCCGCGGAAAAGCAAATGCCACCCGTAATTAGTCTGCCCACACACCCCAGACGGGGGGGTCTAACAGACAAAGAAAACAGACGGGACAAGAACCGGTACAACAAACAGACAGGACAGGGAAAACCGCAGACAGTGCAGGCAGCGGGTCCAGGCAGGCAGCAGGCAGTGCAGGCCAGGCAGGCAGGCAGGCCCTAGACACAAGACAGGAAGAAACCAGACCAGACAGCCTGAATTCGGAAGAATCCGTCTGGCCACGCCCACCCTGTTTAACCGGGAAGGGCAAACACCCTCGGGCCCCGGCGACGCCTGAAGTACAGAGATTCAACCACCCTACCTCTCCCCCCTGCACTGCCACCAACAGTCTCTACACAACACAGTATTTCATCTATTCATGTCAGACGAACAAACGACTTCAAAAAACCAAAAAGCGACGCCCCAGCCAAGCAGCACTCGTCCAGTAAAACCCTGGTTTTGCAGGCTGCATCCGCTAAAGCTTTGGCGATGGGATAACACACGGCCCCTGAATATTCTTGCGTACCCAACTACTCATTTCAGCGAGTAATAAAAGTTCTAGTCCTTTGAAGAAAAAAGACACTATCTCCTTTCCTCTACCCATCAGAACTTGTCACTTCATTGTCTTGTAACTAAAGAAAAACCACAACTGGGAGGTGATATTCTTATATTTTGTTGTTTGTGTTTACATGTTGTTGAAGGCGTGGGTTAACCCAAGCCCCTTACCCCACTGTTCTCGGATTCCCGAGTAGTTAAGAAGCTTGAACCAATCTAGAAAACAAGCCTTTACCAATGCGTAAGTGAGCCGCGTTGTTGATATGGAAAACCCGCCCCTGGCCAATATTTTCGCAAACCGTCAAAAGTAGTCCCAAACCTCGGCATTTGCCTGACGGCAATATAATCATCCAATAAATTATCAGATTCCAGTATCAATAAAGGTTTCCAGTATAATGCCTGTATGATGAGTAAGTATGTTCTCCTGCCTGGCTGCCGTAAGGTCAGAATGTGTGTGGGTTTTTTGTGTTGGGCCTTTGTAGTTGACAGTCTTTGTGCCCAACCCTGAATTGTTGTGAGAAGTGGGTCAGACAGCATAAAAGTTATGCGCCCAGCAAATTGGAATCAGGTCCCGGGCGAGGTGCGCACTTCACTGGACCATCAATTACACTCCGCCAAATCACAGCGAGAAAATAAACCCCCGATATGTAATTAAAAAGTCAATCTCTATGTTGGTGTGGCTGCTAACTGGAGTGTCCTGTTCGTGCCAGTGATGTAGTGAATTTTTGTTGTAACCTACAAAGACATAATGGCAATTTAAAGTTGGGAAAAAACATTTGCTGGAGAACCAGAGGGCATGAATGTGTACGATGTGGGGGGGCGCCACCAGTCAATCTGTTCATTCTTCAAAACGGCTGCTCCCATCCATAAGAACGCAAACGCCTGAACCGGCTGCCATTCTGAAGATTTTAACACGCATCCAGCGCGCTCTTGATGTGTAAGTCCCTGACCCAAGATGCTCCTCAGGAACCAAAAAGGGCCCACCCTGCCTCGAACGATGAATTGGTTGGGTTAGAAGGAGGTATTACGTCGCAGGGTTTTTTGATTCCCTTGTTAGAGTTAAGAAGTTTGACCGAGGGTTAGTGACCCAGAGTGGGGACACGATGGCTTTTGTGAGGTGTCAGGGATTAGGGGGGGGGGGTCAGTGGTTTGGGTATTGTGAGGGCAATTGCCAAGAAGGATCCACTTGTCTGGAACCGACCCTAGGAGTGTCTGATCGAAAAACGACAATCACTTCTTCACCAAATCCCCTGCCTCTTCTAAAGCGGTATCCTCATCGCACGGAAGCCAGGGCGCAGAAAACCCCCTCTGACAGCCATGTTGTTTACAAGCTCTGCTCCGGTACATAATTATAAAAGCCACTTAAAAAATCCCTTTCCATTCAGCGGACTTGTGGTGGCCTTCACTTTCACCACCTCCAAAACAATCCCACTGAAACGTGTCCGCAAAAGCTGCCCAACACCTTCTCATCGTTGATGGAGATGCCATAAGACCCGAAACAAAGCGTCTGAAGATATAACACAACCTTCTGGAAGAAACGCAAAACTTCTGTTCCCCAAACAAAGCACCCCAAAACCAAAAGTCCACCAAAGCAAACTATCGACCCGTGTTTGGCGACTGGACGATTAATTGACTCAATCCAGCCGAATATTTTGCTCTACTTGCCGCGAGCTAGGGTGCCTACGGGCGGAATGATGCGCCACAGCTTCACCACAGATATCCTGTTAGATACGTGCTTGTCTGCTCCTGCCTAACACCACTACTGTGTAACGCGCAATTTTTACATTTCTTTTAAATAAAAGCATTTCCTAAAATCAATAAAGACAATGATCAGATGTCTAGGAGCAGAGCTTCTGACCCCGACGCTTTGCCAATATCCAGCAACTGTCGGCCAGCCCCACCAGGTTACGAATACCAGTTCTTCATAAGTGAAACCCCTTTTGAGCGACCAATGGTTGAGTAGGCTAAAATGCCTAAAAATGCAGATGGTTTTGTGTATAGCAATTGGGAGGGGAATCTGCGAAATATAACCAATTTGTCGATACTATGCGTTTGTGTCTGGTCGGACCACAAACCGGTTCACCTCCCCTATTAACATTCATATGATACCACACCTTATAACGAGCGCCCCCCCAGAATTCACCTGCCCCTCATTACCCCAAAGATGGTGTGTACGATAACCCATTAATAAAACCAGGTACGTATAAATTTGTGGATTTTACAAAATTACAACCTTTGACCAAATTTCTTGAAGGTTATTACTGCCCCTATATTCAAGCAGAGAGATATCTCTGGCTCAGCAGAAACCACCCACAATAATCTCTCCTAAAAACAGTCACATGACTCGAGTTAGATTCGGACATGTCACACACACACATATTTTTCCGAAAGTTCAATTATTTCAATCTTCATTCATACTTTCTCGCTAACTAAATCGATCCCACGTGTAAGCGGTAAAATATACCAGAACCTGAATTAAGGTGCTTAAAATATTAAACCCAGCTGGTTAAAGGAGAAATCCGGTCCCATCCATGTCCTGTTCACTCAATCCACACAGAGGTTACCTGCAAGGACATGGACCATCTGGTCTAATTCAAAGGATACAAAAACAACCATGAGAGTAAGTTGTGCACAAACTGCCCAGCGCAAACCATTAAAGTTCTCCAATAGTGTTCAGCTCCCATATTAGATAAGATTTGCGCCTATGCGAGTATGTTCTTAACCTTACCGACAGTAATGGGTCCTCTTCCAGTATCCGCCCAGAGAGTCCAGAACCCAGCTTCTCTTTCACTCGTTCCCTTGAGGAAACCGAAGCCTAGTATCCGACTTGGAGTATTACATCTGTCCAATAGAGGATAATTCACCACACGTCCCTACGGATATAGTATGAGTACTTCACCTTCCACCATCCCTAACTCTGCTCTAATTAGCAAGCGATCAAACACCGCGATCACTGCTACGCCGTCGCCCCTCAATAATGGTTCAGGTTGGAGGAATGAACAAAAGGTCAGGGCCCTCATTCTGTCGGCCATAACACCACCCCAGCAAAGAATATCTATATTTCTTTTTTTTCATTCTATACGTGATATCTAGGCCAGAAAAAAACAGGCATAGGCCCCCCCCACCTCCTTCACGATCATCAGTTCTCACTCCCCCAGTCGCGGAACCCAATTGGAAATGGGCGAACTTCCACATCCTTAAGACCGAGATATGAAAGCGCAAGCGCGTGTGGAAGACGAAAAAGTTATACAAAACGTTTGTGAGGGAGCATCAGAGGGAAACGGGACATCGCACAGGCCCCACGCCCCAGTGTTGTATGTGGATCCGCGCGCGAGAGAGAATTATTTTATGTTTGTTTTTGTCTGTAATAGCTCCTCAAATCCTGCTATGCGCGTCTAAAACAATATCTGTGCATCTGGTACTTACCGTTAAGGGTGAGCGTGCGCGATGCGAATTCCTCACCTGCAATGCTACCGTTCTATGTGACCTTCGAAGGTATATTCTAGCGAAGCCGGTAGCTAACCCCACACCCAGTCCAACCAACACAAATGCTGGTGACCAGTAGGATGGTGAGTAGAGACTATATCAACTGTCCATTTCATTTTTGCATCTTGTCTGTGCCCAATTGACAAACTTCAATTATTACTTGTACATATAAAACCCGCACCACAAATACTGTGTAGGTTGGTCCTGGTCGTTTTCCTCCTGATCGGCCCAATAAGAAGGTAGACCACTGAGCTTGCAGTTCAAAATGATCCGTTTCATCAAACCAAGTGCCAAGCCTCTGACACACCTCGATATGGCTCGTGCCACAGCGTGCACTAATTCCAACAACGCGACAGCCTGAGCAGTATCTGTGGCGTCCACGGCGCGTAGGCAAATACCAGGCTTCTAGGTCCAACGCCCAAGTGAACACCACGCACATTTGTCGCGACCAGTGTATGGCCATCTCAACCGTGTCTGCTGGTGTGCTTTCCACAACTCATTGTGCGCGTGTTCAGAAACGCCAACTTGGCCCAACGCAATTGGCGCCAGCAGACAACCCTAAGGGGCACAAAACCACTCCACTGCACAAATGATCGAGACACACAACACATGCTCAACAGCCCGTAGCAAACCTCACTCTTGTGGTGGGTCTTGGGATAGATGAGTGTGTGCAAAGAATCGATCTGCCCAGTCCCTGAATGATGGGGTTAGAAAACTGTCGTGCGTCGTTTGACTTTCCCCTTTTTTCGTAAGCCATGAACTTCTGTGCCAGTTCTCAGATCATAACAACCCCTCTTGGCAGGAGCGCGAGCAGCGAGAAACTGGTGTGGCTGGGATGGTACAGGTAGGGGGGAAGAAGGAGAAGACTAGAGGGTAAAATGAGAGACTGGGTGGTGTTTTGATCGGCGATTGTCTGTGTTGCTTGTGAGAGGAGAGATGGTGTGATAAATATGTCGAAGAGAAAGAAAGGATAATAAAGGATGAAGGATTTGTATGAAGAATTGTATGATGAACAGGATGGAGAGGAGGAAGAGGAGAAGGGTGAGGAGGATGAGGAGAGTGAGGAGAGGCTAAGCGCGCATGTGGTGGGAAGTAAGGTAGAAGCACTATGCATATGTGGAACAGAGGGGTATGAGAGAGAGGAGGAGAGAATTGGGAAGAGGAAGAAGAGAGAGCGGAGAGTATTGAGGAGAGGAGGAGGGTGAAAAGGGAAGATAAGAGTGATGTAATAGAAGGTGGACTGGAAGAAGAGAGAGAGAGAGGGAGCGAGCGACAGAAGGAGGGAGGAAGACAGAGGGAGGGATTAGCTCTGTGCAGTCAGATCTGATTTAATGTTGTAGGCTCTGGAAACACAATACAACAATGTGTACGTGTGTGTTTGTGATAGAGAGAAAGTGTGTGTGTAAGAGAAAGGGTTAGACACACACACACACTCTAATACACACACACACTCCCATACACACACACACTCCCATACACACACTCATAGTCTAATACACACACACACTCCCATACACACACACACACACACTCACACTCTAATACACACACACTCCCATACACACACACACACACTCCCATACACACACACTCACACTCTAATACACACACACACTCCCATACACACACACACTCCCATACACACACACACACACTCACTCTCACACTCACACACACACCCACACAAACACACACACTCACATACACACAGTCACCAACACACACTAACACGCACACCACAACACACACTCACACACATATCAACACATTCACACACCTTTCTCTACACACACACTCACAAACACCTTCTTCTACATGCACACACACACACAGACACACACACACACACCAACACACATTCACACACACGGACATTCACACAAACACAGACACACATGCACATACCATCCTCTACACACACACATACCGTCCTCTACACACACAGCTTGAGATAGTGGTCAGTGATTGTTTCATGAATCGTTCACAATAACAAATGTCCACTTTATTTAATGTCCATCTCCTTCTTAATTACAATAGTCATCATTACCCCACTATGTCCTTTTTCCAGCTCTCCTCTGTCTCCCTCCTTATTTGTGCTCCTTCACACACACACACACGCACGCACACGCATGCACACATACACACACACACAGTAACACAGAAGGATTGTTTTACTTGCACATCAATAATGAGACACACACAGTCACACACAGACAAGGTCTTCCTAATAAGGGAACATATAGCATCACTTTAGGGTCTGACATATGTAAGACAGAAGTTTGTGTCCGTGCGTGTGTTGTGAGAGTGAGTGAGTG
>BROE01000102.1:0-2500 GCA_036571765.1 Plecoglossus altivelis
AGGGAAGGAGATAGACAGAGGGAAGGAGATAGACAGAGGGAAGGAGAGAGACAGAGGGAGATAGACAGAGGGAAGGAGAGAGACAGAGGGAGATAGACAGAGGGAAGGAGAGAGACAGAGGGAGATAGACAGGGAGGGAAGGAGAGAGACAGAGGGAGAGAGAGACAGAGGGAGAGAGAGACAGAGGGAGAGAGAGACAGAGGGAGATAGACAGGGAGGGAAGGAGAGAGACAGAGGGAAGGAGAGAGACAGAGGGAAGGAGAGAGACAGAGGGAGGGAGAGAGACAGAGGGAAGGAGAGAGACAGAGGGAGAGAGACAGAGGGAGAGAGAGACAGAGGGAGAGCGTGAAGTGAGTAACTGCAGTGCTGCTGGAGGTGTTGTTCTTCCAAGAGGGTGCTTCCATCATGAGCCACTAGGAGGAGCTCTAACCACGCTCACTCTCCTCTCTCCACTTTCCTCTGCTGTCATGCTTCTGTGATTGGCCGGTTAGTAATGTCCTGCTGCTGTGATTGGCCGGTTAGTAATGTCCTGCTGCTGTGATTGGCCGGTTAGTAATGTCCTGCTGCTGTGATTGGCCGGTTAATAATGTCCTGCTTCTGTGATTGGCCGGTTGGTAATGTCCTGCTTCTGAGATTGGCCGGTTAGTAATGTCCTGCTTCTGTGATTGGCCGGTTAGTAATGTCCTGCTTCTGTGATTGGCCGGTTAGTAATGTCCTGCTGCTTTGATTGGCCGGTTAGTAATGTCCTGCTGCTTTGATTGGCCGGTTAGTAATGTCCTGCTTCTGTGATTGGCTCTTACCGAGTCGATGAGGATGAAGGCGGTGAGGTGGCGGTGAGAGACTGCGTGGCGTTGGAAACGGACAGCCAGAACGTAGCGATTACCAGGCTCAAAGCAGAACGGCCGAGGGATGGAGACATACCTGCACACACACACACACGCACGCACGCACACACACACACACGCACGCACACACACACACGCACACACACACATTTACACACACACGCACGCACACACATTTACACACACACACACACACACGCACGCACGCACACACACACACACACGCACACACGCACACACATTTACACACACACACACACAGGCACACACATTTATACACACACACACAGACACACAGACACAAACACACACACACACAGACGCACACACGCACACACACACATACAGACACACACATTTATACACACACACACACATTTACACACACACACATTTACACACACTGTGTTTTGGGTCACGCTAACAAATTGTTTCTGATTGCAGGACCAATCAGAGCAGAACAGAAGGGGAAGGGAGGGGAGGGAAGAGTAGAGGAGGAGGGGGTGCTCCTTGTGTCTCATTGTGATCTGTACTGGCTGTCACAAGGCATTATGGGTAAATACCCACACAGTCTAATCTTCCTGTCACGTGTGTGTGTGAACCTGCTGGTGTGAGTGTGTGTGAGTGTGTGTGTGTGTGAGTGTACCTGCTGGTGTGTGTGAGTGAGAGTGTGTACCTGCTGGTGTGTGTGAGTGTGTGTGTGTGTGTGAGAGAGAGTGTGTACCTGCTG
The DNA here is from genome assembly GCA_036571765.1 of Plecoglossus altivelis. NCBI lineage: Eukaryota > Metazoa > Chordata > Actinopteri > Osmeriformes > Plecoglossidae > Plecoglossus > Plecoglossus altivelis. Next base: position 1,576 of record BROE01000102.1, read on the forward strand.
GTGTGTGTGTGTGTGTGAGAGTGTGTACCTGCTGGTGTGTGTGAGTGGGACAGTGTACAGTTGCTCTGTAGGCAGCAGGTTTCCACAGCGAGTGCTGGTGGGCAGAGACACCGACATGACACTGACAAGGGCCTCCCAGTTCTCTGTGGACTACACACACACACACACACACACACACAGACACACACACACACCACAGACACACACGCACGCAGGTACACACACACAGACACAGACACACACACACACACAGGTACACACACCACAGACACACACACACACACACAGACACACACGCCGCAGGTACACACAACAGACACAGAACACACACACACACAACAGGTCACCACCACACACAGACACACACACACACACACACGGGTACACACACACAGACACACAGACACACACACACGTCAGGAAAGCAAAAAACAGACAACTGAGTAGAGAAGGAGAGAGGACAGAAGGAGAGGAGGAGAGAGGAGAGGAGGAGAGAGGAGAGGAGAGAAGGAGAGGAGATGAGAGAGAGAGAGAGGAAGAGAGGAAGAGGAGCAGAGACAGGAGGAGAGAGAGGAGAGGAGAGAAGGAGAGAGGAGAGGAGAGAAGGAGAGCAGAGAGGAGAGAGAGAGAAAGAAAGAGAAAGAGGGGCAGAGACAGGAGGAGAGAGAGACAGGAGGAGGAGAGAGAGGAGAGCATTCCTCTGGCTCATAACGGATCATGATGTGATAGTCCATGGCGTAGGGGATGTTGTCCAGGGTGAACACCAGGCCTGCTCCATCTTTGACTCGAGCAAACCCTGGACCTGTCCAGGTCACCAAGGGACCAGGGCTCCTCTCCCTGTGTACTACCCTCACATCAGGCTGACACACACACACAGGTACACACACACACACACACACAGGTATACACCAAACCAGACACAGCC
>BROE01000102.1:7500-15796 GCA_036571765.1 Plecoglossus altivelis
GTGTCCGTAACAGAAGCAGCTTCCTCTCAGCACCAGCTCGTACAGAGCGTAGTAGTACTTCTGCAGGACATCAGCTCTGCGGTCCAGCAGGTTGTCTCCCAGCGTGTGCAGCTTGGTGAAGTTGATACGGAGGCTGGTGATGCGGAGCAGCTCTGTGTTTATAAAGGCTGTAAACATCTTAGTGTGTTTATAACAGCTGTAAACATCTTACAGTGTGTTTATAACAGCTGTAAACATCTTACAGTGTGTTTGTAAAGGCTGTAAACATCTTACAGTGTGTTTAAAACAGCTGTAAACATCTTAGTGTGTTTATAACAGCTGTAAACATCTTACAGTGTGTTTATAACAGCTGTAAACATCTTACTGTTTTTATAACAGCTGTAAACATCTTACAGTGTGTTTGTAAAGGCTGTAAACATCTTACAGTGTGTTTATAAAGGCTGTAAACATCTTAGTGTGTTTATAAAGGCTGTAAACATCTTACAGTGTGTTATAACAGCTGTAAACATCTAACAGTGTGTTTCTAATAGCTGTAAACATCTTACAGTGTGTTTATAAAGGTTGTAAACATCTTACAGTGTGTTATAACAGCTGTAAACATCTTACAGTGTGTTTATAAAGGCTGTAAACATCTTACAGTGTGTTTATAAAGGCTGTAAACATCTTAGTGTGTTTATAACAGCTGTAAACATCTAACAGTGTGTTTATAACAGCTGTAAACATCTTACTGTTTTTATAACAGCTGTAAACATCTTACAGTGTGTTTGTAAAGGCTGTAAACATCTTAGTGTGTTTATAACAGCTGTAAACATCTTACAGTGTGTTTCTAATAGCTGTAAACATCTTACAGTATGTTTATAAAGATTGTCAACATCTCACAGTGTGTTTATAGAGACTGGGTCACCTGACAAATTTCGACAAACACCAAACACTTGGATTTCGAGTTTTTGTTTAAAAAAAAACTGTTCAAGTCTTTTTAAACTGCCATTCTGACACAGCCACAACAAACACAGCCATGCATTACACATCAACACAAACAGCTGTGCAACAGTCCGTTTCCGTGGCGACCTGACCTCTCCGTGAGACGAAGGTTCAATGTCAGAGTAGCGCTGTTCGCAGATGACATCGTTGATGTTGCGTAGGGCGTGGGCGGGGATGGAAGGAAAGGTCTTGGTGCAGTTGTAGGCGAAGTAACGGTACGGGCGCCAGGTCCGTCCGAAGTCGGACGAGCGCTCGATCACCATGGCAGCCGGGCGGAAGGTCTACGGAGACACAGAGGGGACACACAGAGAGACACAGGGTTTTGTTGTGCTGCGTGGTGGTGGTGTTGCTAGGTGTAGCGTGGTGTTGTTGCTAGGTGTAGCGCGGTGTTGTTGCTAGGTGTAGCGTGGTGGTGTTGTTGCTAGGTGTAGTGTGGTGGTGTTGTTGCTAGGTGTACAGTGGTGTTGTTGTTGCTAGTTGTAGCCTGGTGTTGTTGCTAGGTGTAGCGTGGTGTTGTTGTTGCTAGGTGTAGCGTGGTGGTGTTGTTGCTAGGTGTACAGTGGTGGTGTTGTTGCTAGGTGTAGCGTGGTGTTGTTGCTAGGTGTAGAGTGGTGTTGTTGTTGCTAGGTGTAGCGTGGTGTTGTTGTTGCTAGGTGTAGCGTGGTGGTGTTGTTGCTAGGTGTAGCGTGGTGTTGTTGCTAGGTGTAGCATGGTGTTGTTGTTGCTAGGTGTAGCGTGGTGTTGTTGTTGCTAGGTGTAGCGTGGTGTTGTTGTTGCTAGGTGTAAAGTGGTGTTGTTGCCAGGTGTAGCATGGTGGTGCTGTTGCTAGGTGTAGAGTGGTGTTGTTGTTGCTAGGTGTAGCATGGTGGTGTTGTTGCTAGGTGTAGTGTGGTGTGGTGGTGTTGTTGCTAGGTGTAGTGTGGTGTGGTGGTGTTGTTGCTAGGTGTAGCATGGTGTTGTTGTTGCTAGGTGTAGCGTTTGTATTAGGTTATCGAAGTGTGCTGTGTGATTCATACACTCACTCACACACACACCATACACACTCACACACACTGTACACAAACACACTCACATACCATACATAAACACACACCATACACAAACAAACACAGGCTTACACACCATACACAAACAAACACACGCGTACACACTCAAACACGTGTGCACAGTCCACACACATTGTGACATGTGAACAGAGACATACTTTAAACTTCATGATGAGGTGAGTGAAGTGGAATTCTGCCTCCAGGTTCAATCTGATACTGACACGCTCCTCTCCTACAGCCAAGTACATACAAACACCATGGTTAAAATCACACACACACTCTACACACACACTCTACACACCATGGTTAAAATCACACACACACTCTACACACCATGGTTAAAATCACACACACCACTCTACACACCATGGTTAAAATCACACACACACTCTACACACCATGGTTAAAATCACACACACACACTCTACACACACATACACACGCTCTCACATACACTCATACAAATCCACACACACACACTCACACACCATGCGTTAAAATCACCACACACACCACACTACACACCATGGCTATAAAATCACACCACACACACTCTACACACAATGGTTAAAATCACACACACACTCTACACACAATGGTTAAAATCACACACACACTCACAAACAAAACACAGACCCTCAAACGGGCCCACATCAACATACACACCAACACAAACACACAAAACAAACACACACACACTCTACACACCATGGTTAAAATCACACACACACACACACTCTACACACCATGGTTAAAATCACACACACACTCTACACACCATGGTTAAAATCACACACACACTCTACACACCATGGTTAAAATCACACACACCACACTCTAACACCATGTCGTTTAAAATCACACACACACACTCTACACACCATGTTAAATCACACACACACTTCTTACCAACCATGGTTAAAATCACACACACACTCTCACACACCATGGTTAAAATCACACACACACTCTTACACACCATGGTTAAATCACACACACACTGCTTTACACACCGATGTTAAAAATTCACACACACACACTCTACACACCATGGTAAAATCACACACACACTCTTACACACACCCATCTACACACCATGGTTAAAATCACACACACACGTCTACACACAATGGTTAAAATCACACACACACTCTACACACCATGGTTAAAATTCACAACACCACACACTCTACACACATGGGTTAAAATCACACACACACTCTAACACACCATGCGTTAAAAAATCCACACACACTCTACACACACACTACTACACACAAACACAAGCTACTACACACACTACTACACAAACTACTACACACACACACAAACAAAAAACACACACACACACTCTACACACCATGGTTAAAATCACACACACACAACACTCTACACACACCACTTACACACCATCGTAAAATCACACACACAACTCTACACACCATGGTTAAAATCACACACACACTCTACACACCATGGTTAAAATCACACACACACACTCTACACACCATGGTTAAAATCACACACACACACTAAACACACACTACACACCATGGTTAAAACCACACACACAGGTAACCACACACAGGTGAACACACACAGGTAACCACACACAGGTGAACACACACAGGTAACCACACACAGGTAAACACACACAGGTGAACACACACAGGTAACCACACACCGTTGACAGACTGCCACCAGGTGAGGTGTCCCAGGCTGTCCTTCAGGTAGATGGTGTTCTCCACACGGTGACTGACCCTGTGTCTGCTGGGGTCGTACGGCTGCCGAGAATCACACTGGAAACACTTATCTGACTCCTGCCACACAGGAACAGGAAGTCAGCACAGGAACAGGAAGTCAGCATAGGAACAGGAAGTCAGCACAGGAACAGGAAGTCAGCACAGGAACAGGAAGTCAGCACAGGAACAGGAAGTCAGCACCAGACAGAAATCAAACAAAAGGGGGGGTGTGCGTAGAGATTGGGAAGCCAGGGGTAGGGGGGAAGCCTAGCGGAGGGCGGCGAAGCAGGGTAGAGGGGGGCAGGCAGCGGCGCGGAGGCAGGGTGGAGAGTGAAGGAGGCAGGGTAGAGGGGGGAGACAGGCGTGAGAGTGGGGGAGGCATGTAGAGGAGAGTGGGAGGGAGGCAGGGTAGAGAGTGGGGAGGCAGGGTAGAGGTGGGAGGGAGGCAGGTGTAGAGTGTGGAGGGCACGCAGGGGTAAAAGGAGGGGGAGCAGGGTTGAAGATGTGGATTTATGACGTAGGTCAGTTGCGGAGAGGTAGAGAGTGCGGTGGGAGGCAGGGGAGAGAGGGGGGAGGCTGGGTAGAGTGGGGGGAGGTAGGGTTTCTTAACTAGGCTGTTGCCAAGGGAGATAAACCCAGGAAAGAGGCACAGAGGGATGAAGAGCAGGCCGTAGAGATGCCAACATGTGCTGACAGTGGAGCTTAAAGCTGTGAGTGTGTGTGTGTGTGTGTGTGTGTGTGTGTATGTGTGTTTGTGAGTCCATGCTTTTATGTGTTTGTGTGTGTGAGAGAGAGTGCTGTGTGTGTGTTGTGTGTTGTGTGTGTGCTGGTGTGCTGTGTTTGTGTGTGTGTTGTGTGTGTGTGTGTGCTTGTGAGTCCATGCTTTTATGTGTGTGTGTGTGTGTGTGTGTGTCTGTGTGCCTGTGCTCCTGTTTGTTGTGACTGATGTTGTGTGCAATACCAAGTATGAGTGTTGCAGTCCGCTGCTGTGATTGTGTGTGCTGTTTGTGTGTGTGTGTGCGTGCGTGTGCGCGTGTGTGTTCGCATGTGCATGAGAGTGTGTGCCTGCATGTTTGTATGAATGTAAACATGCATGCCTTTGTTAGTCATTAGTCCTAATATCCCGACTTTAATTCTCGCTGCTTTACGCACAACCCCTGAGGCCCCTCCTCGCCAAAAACCCAAACCGCACACATCAGCTCCTCCCTCCAACCACACAGCATGCACACAACTTCCCCCGTATCCCATCACACACACACTTCTCCCCCCAAAACACACAACTACATACATTCCCATAACATCACACAACTAACAACGCCCCAAACTCACAGACAGACAGTTCTCTCCTCTCCTCGCCGTGACACCACACAACCTCACTCCGTGCAGCCGCCCACGAGAACAACAGCACACACCAGCGTTCCCGCTCAAAAACCGACATCGCGTCACCTCCCCACACACAAACACTATCACACCCGCACTCACACACACAACTGGTCCCTACCTCCAGTGTGTGTCTGCGGGTGTGTGTGTGTGTATGTTTTTGTTTGTGTGAGTGTGTGTAGTGTTTGTGTCAGAGTGTGTTGTGTCCGAAGTGTGCTGTTGTCCCACGATGTGTGTTGTGTACTGCGTGCGTAGTGCTGAGTGTGTTGTGTTGAGACTTGAGTGTGGGTGCCGAGTGCCTTCCTGTTTGTGTTGAGATAAACAAGAAGAACTGTGTGTCGTGGTAACAGGGTCATGTGTGTCAGGAAGTACTGTCACCTGTAACAGCTGACTGGTATAATCAGGTATCGGCGTCGCACTTGTGTTCCTGTGGTCAGTGCCACAGGTCGTAGAAAAGAGGAAGCGTGAGTGGGCAGTCAGGTTTCACAGTCGGGCCAATTCAGAAGGTTCCCACGTCGCTGGTGGTAACGTCAGCCTAGCCGTCGCGTGACAGCCTTATGGCGATCAGTATGGGCGTGCCTTCCTGCGCCTAAGCCACGCCCCACAGCACGCCTGAGAGGGAGGGAGAGAGAGAGAAGAGAGAGGAGTAGGAAGCAGGAGGGAGAGGGTGGAGAGAAGGAGGGAGGAGCGGGCGAGAGGGAGAGAGGGAGGAGGAGGGCGGGGAGAGAGAGGGAGGGAGGGCGGATGAGGGAGAGATGGGCAGGAGGGAGCGGAGGGGCGGGCAGAGAGGTAGGGGAGAGGGCGGAGCAGAGAGAGAGGGATGACTAGAGAGCGGTGAGGGTTAGGTGTGCGGTAGGAGGGAGGCGGAGGAGCTAGAGCTGGCGGTAGATGGGGATGATGAGAGAGAGGTGCGGAGGAAAGAAGAGCGAGGGAAAGAGAGAGCGGGAAAAAGAAATAGAGGGAGGGGAGGGAGAGAGGAGGGAGGAGAGAGAGAGGGATGGAGGGAGGGAGGGAGGGGAAAACCACAGGTTAGTATAAAACTGCACTCTGGGCAGTTACACACATGACAGTTACATGACATAGCAAACACTACCACTAACAGACTAGCTGTTGTCATCTAACTGGTGGGACGTGTTCTGATTCCCCCAGATAGTCTCCCAAACCAAGTTCTCCTGAAGAACATGTTCCACTAGGTGTTCTACTCCATATCCTGCTCCCCTCTCCCTCATGACCTCGTCCTATTCACCTCTCCTCTCCATCCTCTCCTCACCCCTCCTCCCCCGCCCTCCCTCCCTCCCTCCCCTCACCCATCCTCTCCTTCCAGTGCCAGTTCCTAAAGTGTAAACACTCCTTCATTCCTATAAACTCATAAATGACTATGTTCACACACACACCCTGGTTGTGAAATCAAACTAAAAACCTCGATGTACCTTAGGAATGCTTGTGCGTTGCACTAAGCCTCTTCTGCCTCCCCTAACCTGCCTACCTGTTCCAGATGTTTCTGTGTCCAACACACCCCATCCAAAACACCAAGTTCGAGTCATTCATCGCATGAGACATCCCAGTAATGCAGGTTGTGTTGAAGCAGGGAAACTTCTAGAACACGCAGGGCAGTGAAAACAGCAGGACTGAGATGGGAAAACTATGCTGTAGTGCATGTTAACACAGGGTGAGCGGGTGTTGTTCTGTGTGTGTGTCGTGTGTTGGGTGTGTGTCTGTGTGAGTGTGTGTGTGTGCGTGTATGTCTGTTCTGTTCTGTGTGTGTGCATGTCGGATGTGTGTGTGTGGTGTGTGTTGTGTGTGTGGTCTGCTGTGGAGTGGTTGGATGTCTGTGTGTGTGTGTGTGTGTGATGTCTGTGTGTGCGTGTGTGTCTGTGTGTGCGTGTGTGTCTGTGTGTGATGTGTGCATGTGTGTGTGTGTGTCTGTGTGTGTGTCTGTGTGTGTCTGTGTGTGTGTGTCTGTGTGTGGGTGTGTGTGTGTGTCTGTGTGTGTGTGTGTGTGTGTGTGGTGTGTGTGTGTGTTCCAGTATCCAGTCTCCTCCCTGTAGTCATGGCCTTAGTTTTGGTACCTTACTAATGACAATGTCTTCAGTCTGAAACCTTCCCATTTCATCATTCTGGAACTTCTCAAACTTTCCATGAACACCCTAGTTTTAATGTCTGGCCTCCAGCCTCTAACATCCAGCCTCCAGCCTCTAACATCCAGCCTCTAACATCCATCCTCTAACATCCATCCTCTAACATCCAGCCTCTAACATCCAGCCTCTAACGTCCAGCCTCTAACATCCAGCCTCAACATCCAGCCTCTAACATCCAGCCTCTAACATCCAGCCTCTAACGTCCAGCCTCTAGCCTCTAACATCCAGCCTCTAACATCCAGCCTCAACATCCAGCCTCTAACATCCAGCCTCTAACATCCAGCCTCAACATCCAGCCTCCAGCCTTTAACATCCAGCCTCTAACATCCAGCCTCTAACATCCAGCCTCTAACATCCAGCCTCTAACGTCCAGCCTCTAGCCTCTAGATTCCCCCCACACTCCTGATTTCTGCTCATGCTACCGGGCCACCCTTATCTCCCGCCTTTCTCTACCTCTCTCTCTCCCTGTCTCTCCCTACCTCCCTTTCTCCACCCCTCTCTTTCTCTCACTCCCTCTCTCTCTTTTTCTCACTCCCTCTCTCTCTTTCTATCACTCCCTCTCTCTCTCTCTTTCTCTCTCTCACTCCCCCTATCTCTTCCTCTCACTCCCTCTCTCTCTCTCTTTCTCTCTCTCACTCCCCCTATCTCTTACTCTCACTCCCTCTCTCTCTCTCTTTCTCTCTCTCACTCACTCACTCTCTCTCTCTCTCTCTTCCTCTTACTCCATCTCTCTTCCTGAGACTCACACAAACAAGCACATGTTCTGTCCACATCACTGACTCTGAATAGCCGAGCTCATCAGGAAGAGACAGACAGAAGAGCGAGAGGGGGAGGGAGAGGGGAGAGAGAGAGGCAGGAGAGAGAGGGGCGGTAGAGAGATAGGGGAGAGGGGAGAGAGAGAGGCAGGAGAGAGAGGGGCGGTAGAAAGATAGGGGAGAGGGGAGGGAGAGGGGAGGGAGAGGAGAGAGGGGAAAGAGAAGGGAGAGAGAGGGGCGGTAGAGAGATAGGG
>BROE01000103.1:1524-15683 GCA_036571765.1 Plecoglossus altivelis
TGTTTTCAAAACTGTCCTTGGTGAAAAGCTTCAAGCAAATTAATGATTTAGCGTGGAACTTCACAGGGATCATAGACAGACATCAGCAATGCCTATCTGAGTGTTTGGTTCCTTGGGACGTGTGATGTGTACTACATCACAAACAATGCTTTGCTGAAACCGATAGTTTTACAGCAGAAGTTTCAATATGTGAGATTTGCATTGCACAGGGGTGTCAATGGCCTGTGAGATTCACTGTACATCCATTTTACCTCCAGAACTGACGTTATTCCACTATGACAAGGTAAAATTGGTTCTGCAGTGAAACGCCCCTGTAAATTACTTTTTCCTGTGTAATTTTGAAAAAGGCTTAAAATACTGGGTGATAAAACGCATTGAGGAAAAAGTCTAAACATCAGGTTTCTGGAGTTTGATTGTGTAAAGACCCTGCTCAACGCTTCTAGTGTTACAAGGGTAGCTTTAACATGTTCACTGTGTTTAAGTTGAGTTTATTGATGGAATGTGTGAATTTCTTTCTTTAGTGTGGCCTCAGGAGGAGTACATTGTGGAGTACTCTCTGGAGTATGGCTTCCTCCGGCTCTCCCAAAGCACCCGACAGCGACTCAACATCCCCGTCATGGTAGTCACTCTAGGTAAGCTACATTTGGTGCAACTATTAACCTTTGGCAAAACGTTATATGAAAAGAATAAGTGAATTGAATCCATATTATTTTAATCTATTTAGCAAGCACTCCTTTCAATCCATGTTAGAAAGAGGTATACTGATTCCCATAGAACTGCACCTTAACCAACCTGAAACCCTCAACGAAGACAAGGAAAAAGTCAAGAAAACAGAAAATCTGTTTTTTAAATGCCTAGTGAGCAATTCAGCAATCCCCTCTTCCGGAGATGGTTTAAAATGCAGGAAGAATATAGATAAAAACTTTAAGTGAATATATAGTGAAACGAGGGCTGCCCCAATAGTCTACAACTTGGGTAGTTTGGTGCCTCACATTCCATTTGACATTTGATGTAGCTAGGTGGACGGAAATTCAGATTCGAGATGTAAAATGGATTGCAGCATTACTCTAATCTATAGTGCAATTGTAGCAAAGAACAAGAAAAAATGACCCCGTTGTGTTTGTTTGATTATACTTTTACATCTTTCATGGAATTTAAGCTTTGTAATGTGTGGCTTGTGAAGCTTACCCATTCAGTTTCATCATTGTATTCATTAAACTTGACTGATTTTTCTACACAGCTTGTTCAGTTTTCCGGCTAGGCCTGTTGTACCAGTCTCAAAGTCCAGGTCACATTCAAAATGAATCTGTCAGTCAAAGCAACGTGGCAGCAGGCAACTTCTAGAATAGAACTCTGAGAAGATTATCACAAATTATCACAGGAGAGAACTTCCATGCTGAAGATATTGTGTTCTTGAAAAATGTGTATTCCATGTGAGAATTTTGGCCTGATGGGGTCAAAATGCCAATCTATTTGTATGTGACACCTTTTGAGGTATGGTCTGACCTACACTCTGGTCTTGTGGCTGCATTCTGAAAAGGTTGTGTTGCTTATATGGAGTGCAGAAGAGGTCAATGTAAAATGTGAACAGAGAAATGCTAAATATTTGATTGGAGGTACAGTGTTGCTCTGCTTATTTGGATGACCTAGAGGGTTACACTCTAAATTGAGATTAGCATGGGGGAAAGACCTTTGAACATTTTAGCACTTGGCCCAGGCCAGTTTAGGGTTAACCTTGAACTTGGCAAAATGTTATTTTGCAATGGCTACTGTCACCTAATTAGGTTACAAGGTTGGCCGTGGCCAGTGTCTGCTAAGGTATCTGCCATAAATACCTATCCACCCCTACCATATGCAGAGAGCTCCATAGTTTACTGGGAATGGTGGGTTACTACTGTCATACTACTTACTACGACTAAGGTGCCCTTGAGCAAGGCACCAAATCCCCAATTGCTTCCTGGGTGCTGGAGCAATAGCTGCCCACTGCACCAGGTGTATGTTCACTGTGTGTGCGTGCGTGCGTGCGTGCGGTAGTTCACTACTCACTGCTGTGTGTGCACTTGGATGGGTTAAATGCAGAGGGTTAATTTCGAATATGGGTCACCATACTTGACAATACGTCACTTCACTTCATAACCCCTTGACCTTTGCTCTTCTAACAAATTTTCTTGTGCCCCTCTGCGGTGTTTCCCTGGCCTGGTGTGTAAAACTGCTTTTGACACTGTTAAAACCCTTTTTTGCAGTTCTCCTGTACTCTATGCTCCTAATTTTAGCAAGCCCTTGCTACCCTGGGGAGGTGGGCACAAGTGCTCTAGGGGCCGGAGCTGTGTTGATCCAGGAATATGCAGATGGAATGGATCACCCTGTCTGTTATTTCTCTAGTCATCTTCCAACTTTCTGAACGGTGGCATTATTCAGCGTAATATCGAAATAGGAATGTGAAGTACGAGGCTGCTCAGTGTCAGACGTGAGCAGCAGAGGAAATCACACCTTAACCATCGCTGTCTGTTCCCTCGGCAGGCGGATTAATATTTCAGACAAATAAAAACACTGTTAATAGTTTGTATTTAATTCAGTTGTTTAGCACCACAAAGTACAGTTAACTGTTTATCGGGATTTTTAACCTCCTGTCTCAGCACGAAAGTTCTTATCACCTGGGGGGACGAGCTTTGGGACATCAAATCTCACATATCAAAACTCCTGCTTTTGAACGCCCGGTTTTGTTCACTGATGTTAATGAACACCTCCCGTTTCAGGCTCTGGTCTGTACCTTTGTCATACCCCAAAATTTGTAAACAGACCAGCATATTGAGACCAGACCATGGTGTCCTGGCCTAGGAACGTAAATGGAACTTGCGTAAAACTCACACTAAATTAGCTGTATGCTGCTCTGTTTACTTCCATGGGAATAACAAACAAGAAACTTTTTTTATTATTTCAAGGCTATTGAAAATGGACCATTAATGTAAATGAAGTGTTCCAGTCTGTGCAGGGAATGCTGACACTTTCCATAATTGTTCCAAGGAACCAAACACTCCTCAGGCATGGATGATGTCTATGAGAAAATCCCTGTGAAGTTTGACACTAAACTATTAATTTGCTTGAAGCATTTCACCAAGGACAGTTTTGAAAACCTGGGACAGTTTCAAACAGGATTTGCTATCGAGCTGTTGCTGAAAAAAGCACTGCTGTTCGACCGTGTGGCTAACAATTATTAGCATTGCTAATGTGTTTCAGTGATGTCGATAATTTTCAATCTCTGTGATTTCTGCATCAAAAAGGTCAAAGTAATTTCCTATTGATCTGCCAATTTCAAAATGTTTGATGTGGGTTACGAAAGTCTTGAAACTTGGATGAGAATCCGTTGCCTGGTAGATTGCATAGTCTTAGGCAGGGGTGTCAAACCCTGGTCCTAGAGGGCCGCTGTCCTGAAGGTTTTCGTGTTTCCCTGCTCCAGCACACCTAATTCTAATAAAGGGTTGTTATCAGGCTTACACAGAGTTTGATAGCAACCCAAAACCTTCAGGACAGCGGCCCTCGAGGACCAGGGTTTGACACCCCTGGTGGTAGGAATAAGTACGCCTGCCCAAGTGTTTAGTTCCTTGGGACTATTATGGAAGTTTCATCATTCCCTGTACAGCCTATTACACTGAATTTACAAAAGTGGTACGTTTTCAATATTCAGGAAACAATTAAAATCGTTCTTGTTTCTTATTCCCCTGGAAGTGAACAGAGCAGCCTGCAGCTAAACTAGTGTCTGAGATTCACATGGTAGGCTGGTCTGCATGCAAATTCAGGGGGTGTGACAAAGGTGCAGACCAGAGCCTGAAATGGCAGTGGCGTTCTTTTACGTCAGTGAACATAACCGAGCGTTTCACAGCAGGAGTTCCGATATGGGAGATTTACATAAAACAGACGTGTCAATGGGCTGTGAGATAAACTGTATGTCCATTTTACCCCCCTGAACTGCCATTATTCCGCTAAAACGAGATTAAATCAATTTTGCAGTGTGTGACTCCCAACTCCAGGGATACTTGTCAAGCAAGACCAGTCCTGATTATGGAGCATAATATGCCAGTCATAGTTGGAGCTTGTTTGTGGTAGCAGGGAGATTCTTTTGTCACTCTTTTGTCAAGTCTTGCACTTTATTTAATGTCTTGCATTCGATCAATTACTTCTGGTCTGTAAACCATAACTATCTCTTAACTCTTGACGTCATGTCTGCTGCCTTTTAGCCTTTTAACTAAAATCACATTTAATGTGTGTCTACATGCACACTGATATTTCATAATTTTTTGGTTGGATTTTTTTGTTGTTGAAAAATGCAAATGCAATTTACTCAAATCTGTAGTCAAATGTTTGTTACCCCCAACATTTTTCAAAAAATACGTTTTAGTGACAGTTTGTACTTTTTCGCCACAACTTCCGGCTTACAGATATTGAGATTGGCAGCACCTAAATGCTTTTGGGCATTCTATATGAAGGTTACTGTTCTTTGTCACTAACATTTTGTTTCCATCCTTGGTTTTACTTAAGTTTTATCAGCAAGAATAAATGTGGTCATCCAGCTCTTAAAATTCTCACTGGCTGTAATTTAAACAGCTGATGTACTGGCCTAGATAAATCATTGTACAGTGGGTAGTTCTGACCTTGAAATCTAACTGATTGGCAGCCATTGTAAATTGATGATATACCACAGGTAAACCACAGTTTGATTAAGTAAATTATTACACATCAACATGGATTATCAGTAAAAAAGAAAGTTCATTCATTCACATGTTTTTACAATTCACTGCACTCCTACTGAAAATAAAATATCCACTTCATGTTGTCTTGCTGCTTTTTAGCTATCCGGCCATTCATAAAATATTAAATAATAATGGTATGCCTTTGACACCTATACAAGCATTTCAGTCAGGTTACAGTTGATTCTTTTTGTTATTAGATCCTCTGAAAGATCAGTGCTTTGGGGATGGTTTCAGCCGCTTTCTCCTGGATGAGTTCCTCGGCTACGATGATATCCTCATGTCCAGTGTCAAGGCATTAGCTGAGAATGAGGAAAATAAAGGTATGTTTATGCATTTTGTGTGTTCAGAGACTGGTACACTACCTTGTCATCTACTCACTTTTGTCTGATTTGAATGTGGCAATTTTCAAGCATTTTTTGTACTTTGTCAACAGGCTTCCTTAGAAATGTGGTATCTGGTGAACACTACAGATTTGTAAGCATGTGGATGGCTCGCACCTCTTACCTGGCAGCTTTTGTCATCATGGTCATATTTGTAAGCAGTTCAATGCACCCTTTCTGATGCTGATGATGATGATGATGTCTTTTAAAGTAGTCATCATAGTGGCAACCTGTAATTTGAGATCACGTGTCCTGACATCCCCCTGGTTTTTGTAGTGTACATGAGGGAAGAGGAATTTGTGCCATACATGTTGTTGTTGTTTTGTTTTTTTTAAACCTATCTTGTTTCATTCCATAACTACAGACCCTGTCAGTCTCTATGCTACTGCGTTACTCCCACCACCAGATTTTCGTTTTCATAGGTAAGCAGATTGTTTCCCAATAGTAGCCCTGAGTACAATATGTACTACAAAATATAGTGAGACTAAATAAAGGTGAGACATCATGCAAAATTTTGAACATAATGAATAAGGTCAAATTCATTAATACTCCATATATACACATTTGTATACATACTAATAAAATCAGACAGATATTCAAATAAAACTCACCAGTCTTTAGGCCAGTTAGCAGTGTAGGGTTTCCATTTTAAAGATTTCTATAGTTTGCCAAAGTCCTAAGTCTTTCTTTCTGAACAGAATTTAAAAATCTTAAGATTTAACATCGTTAAAGAGCCTGATTTGGCTGGTCGGCCCACAGTTGAATTAATCTTATAAAGGCCTTTGTATCAAGTGTCACAGTTCTACCACCCCTTATAGCACATCCATCATGCAACATGTGGCATCCTAGTGTAAAACCAGCACCCTAAAATTAAACAGCATATGTAAATAATATAATAAATCTAATATACTAATGACGCTCAAAATGAAAAACATCATACATTTTTGTGTGGTAGACAACATATGGTCTCACAAATGTAAATGTGATACATTTTGGACAATTACTACTGCCAAATTGTATTTGTATTTATCCGGGAAAAGTCTTACAATCATGTTGTACTGTGACATCCATCCATCTAAAATGTATGATTATATCTTTTATATCATCCCCCCCCCCAGTGGACTTACTGCAGATGTTGGAAATGAATATGACCATTGCCTTCCCTGCAGCTCCTCTGCTTACAGTCATTCTGGCCCTTGTGGGTAAGATCCTTCAAGTGGTTTAGATCATGCCTTGAAATAACAATTGTATTGTATTAATAAACACACAGCAAATTAAGATATTATTCGTGTTTATTGATGCATTTGTGTCCTTTTGTAGCATTTTTGTAGCATTTTTAAGTCATGTGCATACAGTTTTACATAGTAGAACACACACTGTGTGTTTGTGCGTGTATATACTGTATATATTGCAGGGAAAAAACTGTGTATATATACTTAAATGTAGAAATTAAAATGTTCACAAAGTGTGTGTGTGTGTGTGTGTGTACATATACATATATGTATGTATATGTATATATACATGGAATTTTCTGCATTTTATCATAAAGATGGCTTAAGAGACCAAGTTCAGACACTCATAGTTTTCCCTCTCCTTTTCGCAGGCATGGAAGCCATTATGTCTGAATTTTTTAACGACACAACCACAGCCTTCTATATCATCCTAATTGTGTGGTTGGCTGACCAGTATGATGCTATCTGCTGCCACACCAACACCAGCAAACGTCACTGGCTGAGGTAAAACCTAAACACATCTATGCACACCATTTTTGAGAGCTTGTTTGGTGCCTAAATAAATCCACACACCACACTAATACAATTGTTTTGAGAATTTGGATCACACAAACATAAGACAAACTTAGCTTCAACTTG
Organism: Plecoglossus altivelis; assembly: GCA_036571765.1. Classification (NCBI taxonomy): domain Eukaryota; kingdom Metazoa; phylum Chordata; class Actinopteri; order Osmeriformes; family Plecoglossidae; genus Plecoglossus; species Plecoglossus altivelis. Next base: position 8,524 of record BROE01000103.1, read on the forward strand.
TAGTGCTATTCATAGTTTTCACCCAGTCCTTTGTCCCTATTTTTGAGGCAATTTCAGCTAAGACAGTCCCTGTTGTTTCTTTTCAAGGTTCTTCTATCTTTATCACTTTGCATTCTACGCCTACCACTATCGGTTCAATGGGCAGTACAGCAGCCTGGCGTTGGTTACTTCCTGGCTCTTCATACAGGTGATGTGAAAGTTCAATTAGTCACACATTAGTCATTAGTCTTGCGTAATAAAGGCTTTGTTTACATTTATATTGTAATTGTTAAAAAAAAGTGTAATTGGTTTGATTTCTCTCAAAGCACAATTGTAATATTAAATATTTAAAATTTTATTAATTTCCCCTTAAACTCCTTCCTCAGTTTTTGCACTACAAAGACATGATAGGTGTCAAAATGTGTTTCTGAATGTGTTGCTATTATTCTCTTGAACCTCGTATTCCAAGGTTTAAGAAATGTCACACAAACGTGAGGTTCTTGTTGCATAACACATTTTTTATATAACTTCTACTGAAATGTTTTAGTAGTCAATAAATTAGGATAAAACCAAAAGGTTTCAAAGTGATGGCAAATTACCCCTGTAGAATGAGCTAAAGTCACAAATCCACCCTTAAAATCCACCCTGACTTGGGGGTGTGGTCCAATTAAATAGCTGTTGTCCATCTCATTGATGGACAAGATGGACAACGGTGATGGACAACAATCTAAATCAACAAATATAAAGTATATTACAGAATAAAATATCCAATTATTACATGCATATGTACGGATCAAGTGAACAGCTTCAATGAATGTCCGACAAATATTTAAGATTTGGTAGTAAAAAAGCTACTAACTGGCTAGTTTCAGTCACAAATGTCACAATGTCATACAGCATTGGCCTGTGCGGCTCTACTCCGAGATCCTCCTGTGTGACCGAGCTCCTCACCCTATCTCTAAGGGATTGCCTAGCCACTCTGTGGAGGAAACTTATTTTTACCACTTGTCTGTGATCTTTTCCTTTCGGTCATTACCCAAAGCTCATGACCATAGTTGAGAGTAGGAACATAGATTGACCGGTTTGAGAGCTTTGCCTTACAATTCAGCTCCTTCTTCACCACAACAGTCCAATACAGAGACCGCATCACTGTAAATGATGCACTGATCCACCTGTCAATGTCATGCTCCGTCCTTCCCTCACTTGTAAAAAAGAGCCAGAGATACTTGAACTTCTCCACTTGGGGCAAGGACTCTCCACCCACCCAAAGGGGGCAAGTCACCTTTTTCTTCTTAAGAACCATGGCCACGGATTTGGAGGTGTTGATTCTCATCCCAGCGGCTTCACGCTTAGCTGCATACCGCTCCAGTGCATGCTTCAAGTCCTGGTCCGATTAAGCCATCAGGACAACATCATCTGCAAACAGCAGAGATGAGATCCGGTGCTCCCTAAACCGATCACCGTCCAGTTTCTAGGCTGTGCCTTGAAATTCTGTCCAAAAAAGAATGAACAGAACCAGGGACAAAAGGGAGCCCTGGCAGAGTCCAACATGCACCAGGAACAGGTCTGACTTGGTACCGGCCATGCGAACACATCCTGGTCCGGTCATAAACAAACCGGACGGCCTCGAACAAAGGGCCCTGGATCTCATACAGTCGGAAAACCACCACAGGACACTATGAGGGACACTGTTGAACCTCTTCTCCAGATCCAGAAAGCACATGTGGACTGTTTGGGTAAACCACTTTGACTACTATATAACCCTCAAGCACCCTATGGGGAGTATAGAGCTGGTTCAGAATTCTGCAACCAGGACGAAAGCTGCACTACTTCTCCTGAAACCAAGGTCCAACTATTGGTCGGATTCTCCTCTCCAGTACCCTGGCATAGATCTTACCAGAGAGGCTAAGAAGTGTGATCCCTTTGTGGTTGGAACACAACCCCTAGTCCCCCTTCTTAAGTAGGGGGACTGCCACCCCAGTCTGCCAGTCCAGAGGTTCTATCCCAAGCCGCATGTCCTACAACATCTTGAGACTTTAGATACTCGGGATGGATCTCATCCACTCCCAGAGCCTTGTGAATGAGTAGCCCACCGACCACCTCAGTGACTTAAGTTTGGGTATTGGATGAGTCTGCCCCAGCCTCAGCTTATTCCTTGGAAGTTGATTTCTTCCAACGTCCAACCATGTCCCTGGTTGAGGTCAACAGCACCACACCTGCACCGTAAACGGTGAACACTGCTTTTTCCTCCTCGGCCTCTGAATGGGTTGCCGGAATATCCTTGAGGCCATCTGATTTTCCTCCTCCAGCCCCCCCGAAGTCTTCCCAGTCTCAAATATTTGCCTCTGCGACCACCCAAGCCTACCAGGGTCAACCGACAGGGTCATGTCCCTGTGCCTTCAATCCGGGGACAGGTCTCTCACTGTTCTGTCGGCCTATGGGCGGAATAACAGTGCTTAGTACCTGGCTTTCTTGGACTCCCTGGGAGGGGTACTGCACAGTGCACTGACACAGATGATGATAATCCTATGATAATAACATGCTGTGTATTTGTCGGTTTAAGCAAACAGTAACCCTAGCGCAAGCAGTAGGAGTTTTAAACTGGAAAGGTACTCTTCTTTGTTCTGAAATGTATCCTATATTTGTTCAGTTATATTTGTAGTTACTTCAAAAGCTAAATAAACCTACCTTTCTTACCATAGCTTTTCGTTACATTTACTCATGTCAGTGGAATAGCGGATCCTCGCAAAACAAATCTCTTGTTAAATCGACAAATGCGGTTCCTTGTGTGATAGTCTATTCCAGGGGTTCCCAAACTTTTTTCCAGGAGGCCTCTCATTTAACATTCAAATCCTTAACGGTCGCTCTCGCCTTTACTATTATTTAATCAGACAGGAAGGACACTTTTCTCAAGTTTTTAATAAATGCAACAGCAGCAGAAAAAAACCTACATATGGCAATTCAGAATGACTTTATTTCCGTTGCAGCATCAGGCTCCACTTGTTGCTGATATTTATTATAATCAATAATAATAAAATAAAAAAAAATACTCAAGCCAGAAATCACTTATGAAGCAAATGTAGCAATTGAATCATCTCCCTAAAAATGTAAATAGTCAGCTGCAGATTCGAGAACTTTTTGAAAATGTGACATTTGGGTGTGGCCTGTAGCGCCTGCTAAAGCCAATCATTCCCAAATCTGGGGATGATTGGTGAAAAATAGTAGGAGTAGCGAAAAAAACGTGTTTCCTTAAAATTCGAAATGACTGAAAACATTTAACTTGTAATTGACTTCAGAGTGTGTTGAAATCCTCTTGATAATAATAAATACATATATGAGAACAATGGTTTGTGCCTGCCTTCACAGGCAAGCATACCCGAATAATAAAGCAAGAAGCAATGGCAGATTCCTCCAGAATATTGCAAACCATTTAAACATTTAAAATTCTTTACAACATGACATGAACATTGAAAGACATCACCATCAAAGAACCTGCTAAATAAAATGTTTCAGCAAGCAGCAATGAAGTGGCTAAGCAGGTCAAATGTCCAGGAAAATAATTTAGACATCCTCAGAGAAGGGTTTAAGTGCATTCTACAAATATAGTGTGACTACATCAAAGATTTGACAACTACCACCCTGCATCCCATTTGGCAGCCTGTGGCTGTACTGGGCAAACGGTTTCAAAAATCAAATATCCATATCATAACATTTGAGACTTGGTGTGAAAAATGTGTATGCTAAATTTGACAAAGATTAGATAATAGAGTTGGAGTAGAGAAAATATCGTTTTTTTCATAAATTCAAAATGGCGGCCACATCAAATCAGAAGGTATGACACGCCTTTACATTGAATCTTCCAGGATATCATTAGACAAAGGACATCACTTAATTAAGGCAAACAAATCAACAGCTATTGACCAAAATGCATTTTTGCTTCCTATGGCAATGGTCCCAGTTGTCACATGACACCAAACATTTTGAACATCCTCAGAACAGGGTTCTGAATTGACACACCAAGTTTGGTGTTGATTTCTCAAAGATTTTACCCAACTTCCTGTTTGATGACTTTGTTGCAGATTTTGATTGGCTGTACAAACAATAAAATAAAATAAAAATCTGATAACTTTAGTGTGGGTTCCTCTGATGTTGAAACATGCCAATTCATGTTTTTTTGTTCCTCATGAGATATAAGGTTTGCAGAATTACAGGGTATATGGAGTATCTGAAATCCCTGGATGTTGGGGGCTGTCGAGGCTGACACGTCTCTGCAACATTGCGTGGCGGCTTGGGGCAGTACCTCTGGCCTGGCAGACTGGGGTGGTGGGACCCCTTCATAAGAAGGGGGACTGGATGGTGTGTTTCAACTACAGGGGGATCACACTCCTCAGCCTCCCTGGTAAGGTCTATGCCAGGGTACTAGAGAGGAGAATCCAACTGATAATTGAACCTTGGATCCAGGAGGAGCAGTGTGGGTTTTCGTCCTGGTCGCGGAATATTGGACCAGCTCTATACCCTCCATTGGGTGCTTAAGTGTTCATGGGAGTTTGTCCAGTCAGCTCACATGTGCTTAATGGATCTGGAGAAGGCGTTCGACCGTGTACCTCGTGGTGTCCTGTGGGGGGTTTGCCAGGAGTACGGGGTCTAGGGCCCTTTGCCAAGGTCCCTGTATGACCAGACCAGAAGCTGTGTTCGCATTGCCAGTAGTAAGTCAGACTTGTTCCCAGTGCATGTTGTACTCCGCCGGGGATGCCCCTTGTAACCAGTTCTGTCCATTATTTTTATGGACAGAATTTCTAGACACAGCCAGGAGCTGGTTCGGGGAGCACAGGATATCCTCTCTACTGTTTGCAGATGATGTTGTCCTAATGGCTTCATCAGACCGGGACCTGTAGCGTGCACCGGAGCAGTTTGCAGCTGAGTGTGAACCAGCTCGGATGGAAATCAGCACCTCCATATCCGAGGCCATGGTTCTCGCACGGAAAAAGGTGTTTCGACTCCTGGATGGGGGGACAGTCCTTGCCCCAAGTGGAGGAGTTCAAGTATCTTGGGGTCTTGTTCACAAGTGTGGGTAGGACACAGCATGAGATTGACAAGCGGGTTGGTGCAGCAGTGCAGTGATACAGTCTCTGTATCAGACCATTGTGGTGAACAAGGAGCTGAGCCACAAGGCAAAGCTCTCAATTTACCGGTCAATCTACGTTCCTACTTTCACCTTTGGTCATGAGCTCTCAGGAATGACCGAAAGGACAAGACGGTGGATATAATCGGTCAAAATGAGTTTCCTCCACAGAGTGGCTGGGACCATCCTTAGATATAGGGTGAGGAGCTTGGTCACACGGGAGGGGCTCGGAGTAGAGCCGCTGCTCCTCCACATCAAGAGGGAGCCAGCTGAGGTATCTCGAGCATCTGTTCGGAATGCTTCTTGCCTCCATATAGTTCCTCCAGGACACGCTGGGGGGACACGTGTGGAGAGGGAAGGGCCTCCCTATTTAGACTGCTGCCACCGCGACCTGGCCTTGGATAAGTGGAAGAAAATGGATGGATGGAATTAATTACAGAATTTGGGGACAAATGGGATGCAAATGGCACCACCTTTTGTCCCAAGTCCTATCCAGCTTTGCCACTAGGCCCCTAATAAAACCAACTAAAGCAATAGGTGCCCAGCAGCTTGGCAGCTTGGCCCTTAAATACATTTCCGTCTGATAAAAGAATCCTAACAAGAAAACAATTTCAAAAGAATAGATTACCTCCTACCAGAGGAATCCTAATAGTAATACCAACAATTGTAATAAACAATTCCTGATGAAGGCATCCTTATAATACTTACCAGGGTTGAACAATTTACTAAACCAAGGTGTTTGCGATTAATTTGACTTGTTTATATCATTATGTAATTTATTATTGATCAATATACTATTGATCTCCAACTATCATAACACACAAAGTTCAGGAAAATTAAGGAGAACAATAGTGCTTGCACCTCTTTGAAAATATTTTGGTAAATCAAAGCTGAATGTAGGCTAATTACATGTATGTTGCACTTTCTTAAGGAGCTAAGTCAAATTTATCCGATTATTCAAATGTGGGCAGTACAGCATAGCAAAACATAAGTAATTTCAAACNTGAAAAGACGTAAGGGGGGGTATGACGTTTTGGGCTGAAAAGACGTAAGGGGTTAGTATGACGTTTTTGAAAAGACGTAAGGGGGGGGTATGACGTTTTTGATGAAAATACATAAGGGGTTAGTATGACGTTTTTGGCTGAAATACGTAAGGGGTTAGTATGACGTTTTTGATGAAAACACGTAAGGGGTTAATATGCCGTTTTTAATTAAAAAACAAAAGGGGTTAATATGACGTTTTTCACGGAAATATATAAGGGTTTAGTATGATGTTTTAGATGAAAATACGTAAGGGGTTAGTATGACATTTTGGGTTTAAATACGTAAGGGGTTACCATGACGTTTTTGTTGAAAATAGATAAGGGGTTACCATAACGTTTTTGTTGAAAATAGATAAGGGTTTGTTGTACAAAGTGTTTTGATCTTAGTGTGCTTTAAATTAGCCTTAAGAAATAGCCTTTCTGTCACATGAAATTACACACTGAAAAAGATCATTCACAATTCAAAGGGGATAGCCACTTTATTCACTGGGCTATGACTTGAGACTGACCATTTCCCTCAACACACTAACATTTCCTCTCGTCTAGTACGATACCTTAGCATTTTCAGTCTGGCTCGAGCTGATCCTCATTGTTGTATGATGTTGGCTGGTTCTGGTTGTCCAGGTGCTTGGCTTCTGGTCAGCATTATCCTGAAACTCTGGTGAACAGAAACAGATTCAGCCATTTAGATTCTCCAATTATCAAAAGATATTGTACCTCAAGCTACATTTTTTTCGTCATTGATCACATATGATCACATATGTTTTTATATATGAAAGGTAGGCCAACAGAGTAATACAGAACAATGGACAGTCAAGGGAATTTCTGTTGACACAAATAACTACAATTGTGTTGTAGTTATCAATCTCCACCGTAAAATACATTTGTAAAAAAGTGGGCACAATTTCTGGGGAAATTCCTAAGTGTGCTTGTGGTCTGAACAGCTTAGGCACGGGGGGGTATGACGTTTTTGAAAAGACGTAAGGGGGGGGTATGACGTTTTGGGCTGAAAAGAC
>BROE01000106.1:1513-15290 GCA_036571765.1 Plecoglossus altivelis
TGTTAGAGTCAGTCCTTCGGTCCCTCCACAGTATAGAGACGACATCATTTTCTGGGACAAATAACTTCGATCAGAACATTCAAGAAGGAGTATAAAACTGTTCTCGCAGTCCACACAACCACACACAATCATGCAAACACAACTACACACATATGTTTGAAAAACGCATAGGAAGACCCGTATCTGAATAACTGTTCTCTCTGGGTACCTGAACCTTCGCGATAATTTGACATCACCCTATGGAGCCTACCTCAAATGTTCCATATGTGATGTCACTGATGTGGATTATCCTGTTGTCAGGGCAACCACCAGACCCACTTGGTCCCAACAGAGATCTGAACCTGACCAGAAACACCCAGAGATGATACACGCGCACGCCCCGAAACGCCCTCACTATAACCTCACACACACAAGACCACACATACAACCCACACAACACACCCCCCCGCCACATCACACAAACACAACATCAACCCCGCCACACCACACTCCTCCCACATACACAACACCATCCCACACCGACACCACACAAACATAATCCCACACACAACCAGGCTGTCCCCACAAAACACAGCATGACATGGTACCAAGAGAGGCTCATGGGGCAATGAACACAGCCATAAGGAGCATCACACTAGACACACAGACACCTCACACCCCACACACACAAACCCACCCATCTACACACACACACAATCACCGCCCTCCACACCGCTTAGCATCAAAGGGCACAACAGACGCAAGCACCACCAAACCACACACGACCCCGGTACACACTTAAGTCAAAACGAGCAACATTGACTAACGCTCCCACGCCCACGGTACTCTTCTTCACTAGGCACACAGTGGCTTCACACATCGCGAGAAGGGACCACAGCACTCGTTCCGAAAGGCACCCCTTGCCCTCCAACCATATCAGACATCTCCTCAACGCAGACAACAACAGCGCCCCGTTGGGGAACACCAGCTTCGACAGAAACAACAGCTTCGTTTGCGCAACACAGCTTTGTTCAGCAAACATACAAACAGCACTTCGTGGGTAAACACAGCCTTTGCGGAAAAAACATAAGCTCGTCAGAAGACACAGCCGGCGGAACACAGCTCTTTCAAACACAGCACAGTACATAAACACAGCTTCCCTTAGAACACGGACAGACAAAATTGTGTCACAGTCATTCCCAGCTGTATAGGACAAGCCTACTCCTGTATAGATTTATCTAGTAGTATAAGGTGTTATCCTCCCGCCTGTATACGGATTCATCTTCACGTTGCATAGCGAAGTATGTAGCTGTATAGCATCTATGTTGTATATCATTATAATTAGCTTAAAACGTTTATGTAGCTTCATAGCATACTCCAGCCCCGTAAAACGTTACCTAGGTCGCGGGACAGAGAGGATCACTAGGCAGGCGTGGAAGCACCCACAGGGTGGAAACTACCTTAAGGTCGAGCCCAATCCTAGTGCGGCAAGCGTGGACGCTACCCACAGGGGGAGCACCTAGCAGGGTGGAGCTACCTAGAAGGGTGGAGCTACCTAGCGGAGTGGAGCTACCTAGCTGAGTGGAGAGAGAGACGTCCATCTGGGAAACAGCAGGAATGGGAGCCGAACTGTAGCAGTGAGAGAAGATGGAGGCCAGCCTTCTGGACACCTCCGAGTCCTGGAGAAACAATCACAATCTGAATCTCAAGCAGACAAATGTGCTTGGCTTGGTTTAACGGGAGCACTGAAATGAATGTACAAGATACAGCATGACTGGGCGGTAAACAAGATGAATGATGAATGGATCAAAATGATTTGTTGAAATGATTTAGTAGCATTTGAATGTTGGTGTTGGTGTTAGCATGTTGTGTTTAGCATGAATTAGCGCTTGTTGTGATGTAGTAGCATTTGAATGTTGATGTTGGTGTTAGCATGTTGTGTTTAGCATGGATTAGCGCTTGTTGTGATGTAGTAGCATTTGAATGTTGGTGTTGGTGTTAGCATGTTGTTTTTAGCATGGATTAGCGCTTGTTGTGATGTAGTAGCATTTGAATGTTGATGTTGGTGTTAGCATGTTGTTTTTAGCATGGATTAGCGCTTGTTGTGATGTAGTAGCATTTGAATGTTGATGTTGGTGTTAGCATGTTGTTTTTAGCATGGATTAGCGCTTGTTGTGATGTAGTAGCATTTGAATGTTGATGTTGGTGTTAGCATGTTGTTTTTAGCATGGATTAGCGCTTGTTGTGATGTAGTAGCATTTGAATGTTGATGTTGGTGTTAGCATGTTGTGTTTAACATGGATTAGCGCTTGATGCGGAGCAACCTTGCTAGTGGGAACATGCTGAGAACCAGCACAATGGTATAGTGTCACCCGCATGACGACTAGGGCCTCGCAGTATCCCTCCGCCTGAGGTGAAAGAGTCTACGAGGAAGGAAAGGACGGTGGAGCTCTGGAGAGCTCTGCAGGCACCTGAAGAGACAGCACCACATGAACTGGGCATGCAACACCCTCGGTAAAAGGTAAGAGGAATTTTTTATTGTTCCTAAAGCCAGAAACCTTAAATGCAATGATCCAACATGTTTTTAGCAACTGCCAACTCTGACAAAACACTGGATACATATCAAGCATTATGAGTTCCACTCGGCAAACATCAAATGCTGGAAGACAGGCAGTTGCAGTGTTGGTGTTGGTGTTTTAGATTTTTTCTGGTGCGTGTCTGTAGCAGAGATGTTACTTACAACGTGTCTGGTAGCAGAGAATTTAACTTTTCACTGTAGTCTAGAGTAGCTGAAAATGTTTACTATTACACACTGTGTCTGTACTGAGATGTACTGATTACACTGTTTCGGTAGCCTGAGAGGTCAATACACTGTGCCTAGTAGCTGAGAGGTACTACTAACTGTGTCTGAGCGAGAATGTCGTTACTTCTACACCGTGCGGCTGTCTGAGTTGAGTTACTTTACACTCGTGTCTGCAGCGAGATGATTGACTATATTGAACCAGTCGCTCCGTAGCTGAAAAAATGTGATTACCCCTTACACGGTCGGACCTTAGATGTTGTTACTTACACCACTCGTAAGCGAGAGGTCTACCACTTGTTCTGGTAGCTGAGATGTGGTACTTTACACTCTGTCTGTTAGCTGAGATGTGGTACTTTACACTCTGTCTGTTAGCTGAGATGTGGTACTTTACACTCTGTCTGTTAGCTGAGATGTGGTACTTTACACTCTGTCTGTTAGCTGAGATGTGGTACTTTACACTCTGTCTGTTAGCTGAGATGTGGTACTTTACACTCTGTCTGTTAGCTGAGATGTGGTACTTTACACTCTGTCTGTTAGCTGAGATGTGGTACTTTACACTCTGTCTGTTAGCTGAGATGTGGTACTTTACACTCTGTCTGTTAGCTGAGATGTGGTACTTTACACTGTGACTGGTAGCTGAGATGTTACTTTACACTGTGTCTGGTAGCTGAGGTGTTGTTACTTTACACTGTGTCTGTAAATACAAACATTTCTTTGACCTGGGCCTCATTTCAGATCTTTGATCTTCTATCCAGATGCTATATTTATATTGCTTTTGATCAAAACAGCTAAATGACTAAAACATACTGTAAGGTAATGTAACAGCAGGTGTTAACCCGTCCTGCTAATTAAGCTCTTCGGGGATTAGAATTACCCAAAACTATGTTAGAGACACACACACAGACTAGCCCAGACGAAAAGATGGAGGAGAGAAGAGAGAGAAGACAGAGACGCACGAACCGCACAAAGAGACATGCGCGAAAGATTGTATGTGCTTCATCTGAACTAGACAAAACATTAAGTGTCCAGAAAAGTGCGCGAAGCTGCACATTCCAGTGCCCAAAAGGGTAAAGGGTGAACATGTAATTAACCTGCTTTGGTTTCAGGGTTGAAGGTGAGGTCTTTTCGCCCCTTAAGCACAGGGAGCTGCAGAATACAAAAGAGACACGCAGGTCACACACTAGCCTTAGAGCAGTCTCTAAACTGATCACCCTATACCACGTGAACAGGAAATAATATGAGAAGAAGGCTAAACCTAAACCCTTAGTTCCATGGTGATCGTCCAGGAATATGCACATACTCCGCCGCGCGTACAGTAAGGCAGGCCTGCTGCAGATAGCCCTCATCCTGGATAAGGACCAAGTCAAGAGAGAGGGGAGTCCCGGGGGTTGGAGAATACGAGAGGCTAGGATCACAGAAGTGCTCAGGCCCATACAGTGAGCACAGAAGGCTGGGCTCCTGCTAGAGGGCACCTTCCTCCACAATTTACCCTCAGCCAGACTCCTCCAGGCGACAGAAGTCAGGCCCTGCTGCTTCTGCCTTGGCCTACAGCCCTAGCCCTTGAAATCCAAATTAACGATCCAAGGCGAAGAGGATTATGGGGGAGCGCTACACGACACGAAGACACACACACACACAACACCCGTAAACACACACACACGGAAGAACACATCTAACATCACAAAAAATGAAGACACAGACAACGTGAAACAACAGCCACATATTTGCTATCTTCACAGCAGAATCACAACCATCACACCATCGTGTAAGACTACACACACACACAACAATGTGACAACACACACACACACAACACGTGAAGACACACACACACACCTGGATACAGACACATGCGTCACACACACACTGAAACACAGCGAGCACACACACACAGCATTCATGAAGACACAAACACACATGAAACACACACACCAACACAGATAAACACACACACAACATGCATACACACACACACAACCAAAACCACAAAACAAAAATAACCAAAATGAAAATTACAACCAGCAAAACCCTGGGTTTTTTTTTGGTTCCCCCCCCCCCATTGCTGAGCTGAGGCTACTAGGCAGTCAGGTCCCGTACAGCGATACTCCTGTACCGCCTCGCTGCGTCCTCTGACCACAGCCTGGGTCAGGCTCCCAAACAGGCAGCAGAGACTCACAGTCACTACACCTACACCACACACACACACACATACAGCACCACTGACATCACCAGCTAACAACGCAACACATAAACAACGTCACCCAACACAGCACACACAACCCCAAAAACATCACACACACACACACACACGTAATTTCCCGACCAACGACACACCTATAACACAGACCCCTATTGCTAATCTGCCGATAAAACCCTCCCTTCCAAATCGCAACTCACACACACCATGGTATGGTTCAAGAATGTGGTGGTGAAGAGATCGCGCGTGTTGCCAATAAGTGGTGTGGTGTATGTGTGCTGTCTCTCGTGCATCTGCATGCTATCGATGAGGTGGGGTGTCGTGATGGTAGTGATGATGAGCGAGCACGTTAGTCACCGCTCATCCAACAGCAACGCACGCGACACCACAAAACCACTACCAAGGCACCAGAAGCCTAAGCCCTACAGTACAGTGGAGTTCACCTGCTTCCACTGAATGTTTCCTCGTCCATGACCACACACGCACATCGGCCCGCCCTGGTTCACCGCCGAAGCCTCGTTGACATCCCGACTGCCAGGCGATGCTAGACTTCAAAGGTCACCGATGAGCGTGTGACGAACAAAGGTGACAGCACGAACACACATCGAGAGCCATACTGGGAACACCCGACCACGGAGCACCGAACAATCAACCCACCCAAGCATACTACATACTTATAATCCCTAACACTGCTTTCCCTCCTCCAGAAGAATCCAACCTCGACATAGACTCTAACTACGCGGAAGCTGACTCGTTCATTCCTGACAGGATGGTAACATAACTAAGGAGGCTATAACACTGACAGATTTTAACAGGAACAAGCGCACGCACTCTGACAGGGACGATAACAGGATATGTGATCGTCTACAGGATCTATAGATATATATGTTATAAGAAGGAAGTTAGAGCCCACCTTGCCATGTCCACCTCGAGACAAAACCCACGAAAGGTAGCCTTCTGTGTAAAGTGCAGTTCACAGCGAACGCTAAAGAGTAGCTGATGATGCCTCCGAGTGCGCGTGAGACAGAGGTGTCCCTGAGGACATCCCTGGGACGATGAAACCGCCAGAACTGGCTATGTTCCCCTCTCTATCTCACAATTACATAACATCGGAAAGGTTCAAACGCCGTCCGCTGATCAGCGTGTCGTATGCAACTCCACCACGCAAGTGCAGGTGTAGTGTAGTGTCCACCTGCAGGCCTAGGTGTGGGTGTGGGTCTCACCTAGACAGGCCAGGTGTGTGTGTGCATTGTATGTGTTGTGTCTACCTGCAGGTCCAGGTGTTCTGTGTGTGTGTCTACCTGTCAGGCCCAGTGGTGTAGGGCTCCAACCATGCAGCACCAACAAGTGTGAGCAAGTCAGCACAAACTCGCAAAACCAGCGTATCATCACGTAGCTCACCACCTAGCACGTGCCGGTGTAAAGTACTCAGAAGCACATAGCACCTGATCCACCTTCTGCGATCTCACAGGGGTAACAGTCAGTGTTGTGTTAGTCATGACATAAGTAGGTGTTACTACCAGCTGCAAGAGATCTACAAGATCCGTAGTATGTTGTGTGTGGATAGAAGCAGTTGGCAAGGAGAGTACGTCCTTGAGACGCGAGGATGAGCCGGAGGGGGGGAGGATAGATGTGTGTTGGAGTAACGAAAATAACAAGACCCAGGCTGTGTGTGCCGTAAGGTTGGTCTCACCAAGCAATCTCAATGACGCCATACGAACAGTGCGTGTGTGTGAAGCTCTCGCACCTGCAGGTCCAGTGTGTCAAAGTAGCTCGTATGTGTGATGGCTGTCACACAGGTACAATGCTCCAGGTGTGCGTGCCCAAAGGTGGCTTCGGAACAGCAGTCCAGGTGTGTGTGATTCACAGCATGCAGGCTCCTAGGCTGGCTCTCAAGCGCTGCATGGAGTGTGAGATTGACTCGAGAGCTTCGGTCCTAAACAACCCACATGGGTAAAGACATCCATTAACAGAGAAAAAAACAGACCAAAGGCTCAGAGCTCGAGCGCAAGCAGCAAGACAAGGATAAAGCTGGTCAACCTATTGACTAGCGGGGAACACTCCGCGAGTGCCACCACTCCGCTTTCACGCACCAATCTCCTCCCTCCCTCCACAGCGAACTCTCTCCACCCACCCTTCCACTCCTCTGTCTATCACACGTCGAAGCAGAACAACACGCACTCAAGCATGTCACTGAACTCTCCTCACTCCTCAACTCTCCCCCCCTCCACTGTAAACAGCAATATTACACACCTCCACCTCACTGCCTGCCCATACACACATACACCCTCGTATTCTAAACAAACTCCCGTGCCATCTTCACTCGCAATCACCAGATCCTCCCGAAGCCCCCTCTCACCAGCTCTACCTGCACCCCTCGCCTCACTGCCGTTCGCCTTGATCCTCCCTCGCTCCCCTCCCTCCCTCCTCACCTCCTGCTTCCCCTCCCTCCCTCCTTACTCACCTTCCTCTGCTCCCATCCCCTCCTCCCTTCCCCCCTCTCACCCTCTCCCCCTCTGCTTTCCCTCCTATCCTCCCCCTCCTCCGAACTACACCCCCCCTCACCTACCGCTCTCCTCTCTCACCCTCCACTCCTTTCACCACATCATTTCCACTCGCTAATCCGAGAACGACATCCCTCCTCTCCATCTCTCATGTGCCGCCACAAGTTCCTATCCCTCAAACCCTCGCGCTCTAACCCACCGCGCCCTCCCATCGCGCGAAGCTACGGATAAAGCGACGGCAAGGGGGTGAAGTCCACGCTTGAAGCCCAGTGTTACCGACAGCCGCCTCACGCGGGGCAAGTCGTGTACTCCACCTCAGCCCCCCTTCGCCTAGCAGTTCCCTCACCTACCTCATCCACCCCAACCCTCTCCCTCTCCCCCTCCCGCTCCCCCTCATCACTACACATCGTACTCCCCCTTGCCCGTTCCTTACCAAGGTTTAACAAAGGCCCGCGCTCTGGACACCGTCGTGCGCCCAGGCCCATCTCCGTTCACCTCACTGGTCTTCCTCCACTCCTCCGCACCCTCACCTCAAGATCCGGCCCTCCCCTCCCCTCACACCCACACCATAACCCCCAACCCTCACCACTTACCTCCCTGCCTGTACACCTGACCCGCCCCCTCCCTCAAGCGACCTCTCCCTACAATCCAGCCCGGTCTGCCGGTACCGGTATCATCGAGCATAAACCTACCCATTCCATCTCAACAAGAGCAACCCCCTCGAGCACGTGACCAGTTGCTCGTCTTTGCGTCAGTCGGAGCCGCGTGGCGTCCAGAGTGTGATCACGCCTATCCCGCCCAACCTATCAGCTTCAGTACAGAGAACGATCGGCCGGCATCACACTGAGACAAAGATTACTCGCGAATCCCGCCGGTCCTTGCGTAGTCAAAACGCACTGAATGTCCCGTTGCTGCTACAAATCATATCAGCTAGCATGCCAGCCAGAGTACCCCTAGTAGCACCGCCGACTGCACAGGGAGAAGACACTCTGCCCTGGGGGGAGAGGGAAGGGAGGAGAAGAGAGAGGGGGAGAGGGAAGGAGGAGATAGAGGGAGGAGAGAGAGAGGCGAGGAGGAGGGGAGGGAGGAAGGGAGAGGGGGAAGGAGGAGGGGGAGGGAGGGAGATGTGATGAGATAGGGTTATTTCCCCACTTTTTTTGTAAACTTAACATTTCTTAAACGTATTTAACTGTTCAAGGTGTTTTGCAGGTGTTAACCAAAGTGTTCTGATAACTACACATTTGTAAAATATACATTATTTAAATATGAATGACCTGTGTTAAACTGGACATTGTTTTAACTTGACAAGTTGTAAACTGGACATTGTTTTAACTTGACAAGTTGTAAAGTTTCCCACCGCAGCTGTCGGGGCTCACAGTCCATCCCTGAGAGAAGCTGGCGGGATGCCTGTGTGACATCATCACTGTCCACCAATAGGCTTCTTCGGTGTTCAGCATGAGCCACGGCAATCCGGATCCACTCCACGAGAGGGGGAGGGAACGAGTAGTGCCTGAGGAGAGGGGAGGAACAGGTAAGTGAAAAACAGGAACTAGAAGGTGTGGAACAGGAAATAGAATAACAGGAAGTAGAGGGGAGGGGGAGGCGTAGAACTGGACACACACACACACACCACACACAGACACACCACACACACACCACACGACACGCCACCACAACACCAGAACACACACACACCAAACACGACCGATCCCAATCACAGACCACCACCCTACAAAGGACACAGACCACCCCAAAACACCCACACACTTCAGACACACCACACACACACCACACACAAGACACTACCACACAACACAGACACACACACATCAACAGCACACACAGACACACCACACACTACATAAACACACACACACACACCACACACAGACACACCACACACACAGACACACACACACACACCACACACAGAACATCTACACACACACCACAGAACACACACACACAACACACACACCACACACAGACACACCACACAGCACAGACGACACACCACACACACATCACAGAGCACATCCACACACAACAGGGAACACCACACACACACCCACACAGGGCACACCACACACACAGACACACACACCACACCCACGCACAGACACACCACACACACACCACACACACACCACACACAGACACACACACACCACACACAGACACACCACACACAGACACACCACACACACACCACACACACAGACACACCACACACACACCACACACACACACACCACACACACACCTCTCTCTGCTCAGGCCCACAGTGGGCGGGTTCTCCAGAGACTCTTCCTGGGAAGACAGGAAGTAGAAGAGCGTGCGCAAGGCCTCCGAGGCCCAGGATACTGCCTGCTGATTGGCTGGTCGAGCAGGGCTGAGGACGGGGCCAACTGTTCTGAAGTGATGCATGTGGTGCATGGTCCGAGACACCAGGTCACCTGACAGGAAACAGGAAGTAGTCATATTATATTTAATACAACACAGTGTATTTATACATACATAAACCAAAGCTGTGTGTAAATCTCTCTGTCTTATTCACGTCTGAGAATCCACACAGACGAAAACACAAACCAGGTTAGAATGTTCTGGACTGTTTTCAGGTGTAGTTTTAACTGAATCAACAGATGAGGTGACACACACACACACAATGAGGACACTCATAAAAAAGTGTGTGTGTGTGTGTGTGTGCGTGCGTGTGTGTGTGCGTGTGTGTGTGCATGTGTGTGTGTGCATGTGTAAAAGAGAGAGGGGGGTGGGGTTGGCACATGGAGGTGAATGTGAGGCCTTGTTTTCTTGGAACAACCAAGAGACTGTTACCTTGTGTCATGTACTCACTCTCACACACAGACCCCTACAGACCCCACCCCCACAAACACACAGACCCCCCCCACACCTCCACAGACCCCCCCTCCAGACCCCCCACACCTCCACAGACCCCCACCCCTCCAACCCCCCCCACAGACCCCCCCCACCCCCCCCAGACCTTCCACAGACCCCCACCCCTCCCAGACCCCCCCATTCCCTCCAGAACCTAAAATCCAGACCCCCCCACATGACCCCCCCACCCACAATTTCCTTCTCGACAGACCCCAGACCCACACCCTCCCGACCCCCCACACCCTCCCAGACCCCCCCCGCCTCACTGAGCTCAGAGATGGATGGCACCCAGGTAGAGAGTAGGGCATGTTCCAGGCCGCTGAGCTCCATCTGCAGGTACACATCCTCCCTGCTCTCTCCTGTAGTCTGCTTCCTCACCTGGCCAGGTACAGACAACTCACCTGGAGGGGGGGGGGGTGAGAGAGGGAGAGGGAGGGGGAGTGAACCAAAACAATGAGTTTGAGTCCAGGAGTGGCAGTAATACATTGGAGAGATACCCTCCTGTAGGTTTACAGTCTAACCAGCCCCTGGAGGGATGCCTTAATGCCCAGAGAGACGAGGACCCACCCAGCCACTGATCTGTGAAGATCATCAAAGACACACTGACACACACACACTTAAACACACTGACATACAGACACACACACTTTCACACAGACACTCGCACTCAAACACACTGACACACACGTGCATACTTTCACATACACACACTCAAACAGACATGCATAATCAAACACACTGACACACACACTGACACACACATGCATACTTTCACATACACACACTCACACAGACATGCACACTCACACAGACATACATACTCAAACACACTGACCCACACACTGACACACACATGCATACTTTCACATACACACACTCAAACAGACATGCATAATCAAACACACACACATGCACACACACACACACACGGAAATGCTACCAAAACACACACAGTCATTGTCATGATGACAGGTCTGTTTGACTCTGATGTGTTCTGGACAATAGAAACAACTTTCTCTCCACTCTACTGAGGCCAGGCAGGGAGGACGGGGGAGAGAGGGTGGGGGAGGGGGGGGGGGAGTGAGAAGGGGGAGAGAGTGGTGAGTAAGAGAGGGGGAGGGGGAGGAAGGAGAGAGTGGTAGAGAGAGGGGGAGGGGGAGTGAAGGTGAGAGTGGTGAGTAGGAGAGGGGAGAGGGGGAGTGAGAGGGGGAGAGGTGGAAGGGGGAGGGGGAGTGAGAGGAGGAGAAGAGTGGTGAGTAGGAGAGGGGGAGAGGGGAGTGAGAAGGGGAGAGAGTGGTGAGTAGGAGAGGGGAAGTGAGAGGGTGAGTGGTGAGTAGGAGAGGGGGGAGGGGGAGTGAGAGGGGGAGAGAGTGGTGAGTAGGAGAGGGGGGAGGGGGTGAGAGGGGGAGAGAGTGGTGAGTAGGAGAGGGGGGGGAGGGAGTGAGAGGGGGGAGAGTGGTGAGTAGGAGAGGGGGAGAGGGGGAGTGAGAGGGGGAGAGAGTGGTGAGTAGGAGAGGGGGGAGGGGGAGTGAGAGGGGAGAGATGTGAGTAGGAGTAGGGGAGAGGGGTGAGGGGAGTGAGGGTGAGAAGGGGGAGAGAGTGGTGAGTAGGAGAGGGGGGAGGGGGTTGACAGTGATTCTGAATTCAATAGGTTGTTCAACTCAGCTAACGTAGTAATAACATATGTACGTAAGTATGCACAGTGGGCTGCTTTGTGTTAGTGTGTGCGTGTGTGTGTGTGTGTTGGTGTTGATGTTGTTGTGTTGTTTTGTGTGTGTGTGTGTAACATGTGTGTTGTGTGTTGTTGTGTGTTTGAGTGTGTGTGTTGTGTGTGTGTGTGTGGTGTGTGTGGTTGTGTGTATGTGTGTGTGTTTCTGGGTTTCAACTCCATCAATCTGGGTTGGTTTGCCTACAACAACCAACCCCTTCAGCTGGTCTGGTAAGTTAAGATTGTGCGCCATCTGTGTGTGTTTGCTCATAGAACAGAGCTTTGTTCATGCAGACTGTTCACAACAAGAGGCTAGTCTTCCATGAGAACAAAGCACAACATCATGTTTTCTGCTCGGTACCTGTGTGGCTGTGTGTTCTGCTACTGTGCGCCTGTCACATCCAGGATCTTATAATCATCTGTCATTAACTCATTTCCTTTCACTCTCCTGTGCGTGGCGTGTGTGTGGTGTGGCGTGTGTGTGTGTGTGGCGTGAGTGTTGTGTCTGTGGTGTAGCATGTGTGTGTGGTGTGTGTGTGGTGTGTGTGTGTGTCTGTGGTGTGTGTGTGTCGTGTCTGTTGTGTGGCGTGTGTGTGTGTGTGTGTCGTGTCTGTTCTGTGGCGTGTGTGTGTGTGGCGTGAGTGTTGTATCTGTGGTGTAGCGTGTGTGTGTGTGTGTGGTGTGAGTGTGGTGTGTGGCGTGTGTCTGTGTGTGTGTCTGTGGTGTGTGTGTGTCGTGTCTGTTCTGTGGTGTGTGTGTGTCGTGTCTGTTCTGTGGTGTGTGTGTGTGGTGTTGGTGGTGACACAGGTAACTAAGAAACTGTTGTGTCAGAACATCTCCCTGAACTATGTCTTTGAGGGATCACGAATATCTCTATGCTCAGTCATGTTGCCATCACTACTGTCATCACTAAAGAAAGCAGAACCAAGAGTAGAGTAGAGGAGAACAGAGAACCTAGAGTAGAGAACCGAGAGTGGAGAACAGAGAGTGGAGAACAGAGAATGGAGAACAGAGAGTGGAGAACAGAGAGTAGAGAACAGAGAGTAGAGAACAGAGAATGGAGAACAGAGAGTGGAGAACAGAGAGTGGAGAACAGAGAATAGAGAACAGAGAGTAGAGAACAGAGAGTAGAGAACAGAGAGTAGAGAACAGAGAGTAGAGAACAGAGAATAGAGAACAGAGAATAGAGAACAGAGAGTAGAGAACAGAGAGTAGAGAACAGAGAGTAGAGAACAGAGAGTGGAGAACAGAGAGTGGAGAACAGAGAGTGGAGAACAGAGAGTGGAGAACAGAGAGTAGAGAACAGAGAGTAGAGAACAGAGAGTGGAGAACAGAGAGTAGAGAACAGAGAAGCGTAGCCCAGATAGACTAAAGAAGATTAGAACAGAATACAGTTGAGTGTTGCAGAGTCCTAATCAAACGCTCATCAATGATTCAAACTTTAGGGGGAAAATATTCTTCTTGCTGCTTTCTGAGTTGTGCCACCGTAGCTTCGTATGAGCTGCTTCCGTTTGTGGAAATGAAAACTTAAATGAAAAAGGTGTGCAATGGCAATATATAATATTTAAACCAAATACAGATTAAAACTACAAGCAACCAGCCCAGCTGTAAAATGTAAGAAGTAAAAAAAGTACTGATACTTGTGTTAAAAAGTACTGATGGAAGAAAATCAGACCTTAAAAAAACAAAGT
>BROE01000107.1:0-14504 GCA_036571765.1 Plecoglossus altivelis
ACAGTAATCAGTAACAGTTATCAGTAACAGCAATCAGTAACAGTTATCAGTAACAGTAATCAAACATTCTATCCCTGACCCCCTCAGAGGTCTCTCACCCGGTCCTTCAGGGTGATGTCTGCTCCGTTCCCCAGAAGCTTCTGGACCACCGTGATGTGGCCCTCCATGGACGCACGGTGCAGAGCGGTCCGCCGCAGCTGAGCACAGTTCAACACGCTTGTCACAAACACTCCGTCACACATCCACACAGTCACTCACATGAAGGCTTTTCATTCGAAAGAGTCCTCCGTCGTGTGTTTTTGTCCTACATAGATCTCATCTCGCATGAAGAGGTCTGACGTTGTGTGTGTACGTGTGTGTACCTCGTCACTTGCGTTAGGATCTCCACCGTCCGACAAATACTTTGCCACCACCTTGAGTTTGCCCTGTATGGCCGCGCTCATGAATTCATCTTTATTCACCGCATCCAGCTAAACGCAGACAGACACACACTCTTATTTGCAACGAGAAACATCCATTTGACAAGTCGAACGGATCAAGTTGCATAAACCAGCTTTGAACCGTTCTCACCACAGGCAAGTCTATGGGCACCCTCGTTGATGAGCCTTTCTTCCTGGTCTTCTTCTTCTTCTGACGGAGCTCGGCAATGTTGTCAGCACCTCCCAGATCCACGATCTCCCTCCGAAGATCAGAGGAGGTCTTTCTCACTCGAGCCTCCGCCTGATACAAAGCAACAGCAACAACGATATAATCCTCATTAAATGACAGGTTCAGTAGAACAGAGTAGACCTCCTTGACATGTTGTATGTCTTAATGAGGCATTGGCTCATCCAGTAATGAGCCGTTGCTGAGGGGACCCCAGACGAATGACAGTCACATCGGAGAGATGTCGTGGGATCTGGGATTTGTGGGCAGCGGCCGCTCAGAGGAAGGTTGGGTTCGGAGGGAGAGGGGAAGGAGAGGGCTCGGAGAGCGTGAAGGAGGGGAGAAGGGGGAGGACGGTTAAGAGAGAGGACAGGAGGGTAGGACAAGGGGGAAGGATGGAGGGAGGGCAGTAGGGGTGTGAAGGGCAGGGCAGGAGAGGATGGGTCAGGTTTGGAGAAATAGACAGCGCGAGGGAGGGAGGGGGGAGGGGGGGGGTGGGGGCAGGAGAGAACAGGAGAGAACCTGGCTTGCCTGGGGTGTTCCGTGTGGTAATGCCAGTGATAACAGCCAGCTACATTCACTACATGGTGCCCTCTTGATGCAACAGTCGTTGTTGAGGAGAATGTTCTCAATAAACCGCCGTACGGCTGGCCTGGCTCAGAGTGTGCGTGTGTGTGTGTGTCTTGTGACTGGTCTTGTAAATGAGATGGATCACAGCAACTGTCTCCAGTGTAATAGAGGCTAACACACCACAGACACAATCAAGCCTTCCTGTCGATTAGCAACAAACACATTCTTGGGATGCCACTTTGTTGTTTACAACTCAATTACCTGAACGGCAGCAAGTGTCTGATTGGTGGGTTCACCATTGTTCTCGCCTTCATCCTCTTTGGATGAATCTTCTGTGATGTGACCCAGTTTTAAGGCGCGGGCTCTGCGACGCTAACAAACAAATAAGTCAAAGAAACCAAGAGAAAGTAAACAGCCACATGTACGAACAAAAAAAACCCCAATCAGTAACGCAAACTTTTAATACCGAACATTGAAACTGATAAGCAATATACTTTAGGTAGGATAACTATCAATTTGACTAGGAGCCAAGCATCTCAAAATAACCAGGACAAAGAAGTACTGGTTTCTGTGTCTGATGTCAGAGAAATTGTGTTTAACGTGAGATTAACCGCGACGATTGAAACACACAGATCTGAAAATAGCTGCAGCTGAAAGAACGCCGTAGTTAATTTGAAACTAAATCTGTGAATGTCAGCCATGTCAGCTGGGAATGATGTTTGTTGTGAACGTAGACTACCTTTCTACAGTGACAATGTGACACCATCTGTTAGGATCTTATTAAATATCATCAAGTGCAACTCTCTATTAAAAATAATTGTAATAAATTTGGATGTGGCTCAAGGACAATAACATGAAGTTTATTAAGCTAACTAACACCAGAAGGCCAACTTTTAATGAAAACTTAAAATTAAGTTAAATAAAAATAGAGAAAGGAAAACTCTGTATGTACAGATCGTTTTGATTTGAATCTTGACTGAAGCGAGACCCGCTGGTACGATGTACAGTCTTGGGTTGTGTACCCAACTGGTTCATAAGATCAGCATAGTAAACACAGTTAACAAGCTGAAGCTATTTCAGAAGAGAGTGTACATGGAGTTTTGTCCAGTCAGGTCTTTCAGAACCACAGCTGAATGTACCTAGCGCTGTGCGTCCACGTGCGTGTGCGCGAGCGTGTGCCTGTGGTGAGGAGCATGACTATGGATGGTATTAGAAGGGAACATGCGTTTTTGAAAGGGCAGAGAAGTCATATTGGTTGTCACGGTGACAAACTGGCTACTGTTCCCAAGTTTAACCCATATCTGGTATATGAGTCAGACAATATTTTATGCACACTCTTTCTGTCTCCAAGTAATATGACTGAATACATATTATATACATGCACATACATATTTTAATCATTTATGGAAGAATTTGTATTTTATCTCTGTGGTAAAACAAAAGATTTGGTCACGGAGCCGCAAATTACGCGTTCTATGTTATGGATATTAAAATAACAAAAGGGTGATTTATATTTTGGGTAATCTCCCCCAAACATAGATTTCCATAACGGGTCAAGTTGAGGAGTAACTTCATGGTGAACACAAGTTCTACAGTTCATCAACAGTAAAGTGTAGCAAGGCAGTATTTTATCCTGAGGTCAGTTGAGGTTTAGCAGACACCCCAGTGTGCACTCAAGGACGCTGTTCAAACTCTCTTGCCCATGAGACTCAGTTCAAAACAAGAGTCCCAGGTTCAATACTCTCTGCACATGCACATCGGTAAGTATTCGTACAGTTTGTATAGTTTGTATCCTGTTTAGTTTATGTATAGGAAAATTGTTATATTTATTTTAAATTGATCGTTGTTTGCCTGTACTGTTGTATGTCTGTACTTCTGTAGCACCGTGGCTCTGTGAGGCACGACATTTTGTTCCACTGTATGCACCCGCATGTAGCGGAATGACAATAAAGCACAACTTGAACTTGAACTCACCTCGGCTTTCACGTTCTCCAGTTGGATTCTCTGGTTGACCACGTCGAGGGGCCACGGCAGCTCTCCCTCCATCGCTGCAGCTCGCACGCACACAACGGCTGACGGTAGGAAAGTCGGAGAGAATACTTCTGTCGGTCGTGGCCACTGTGGTAGCCCCTTGAACGCAGTTATGCCTGCCTTGGTCCAGCAGGTGGGCAGCTCAGATGAAGTGTCTGTCTGCTACAAGGAGTACGTTTCTCTGCGGTGTGTTTGCACGCGTGTGTCAGTCGTATTCCCTAATCCATTTGCTGTTCTGTGTTTGAGTGAATGTGTGCGACCTTGGGACAACTCTGCCATGGAATAATCAGCTTTTGTTGATGGGGTCTCCTGTACTTATACTTCCTGGTTGGAATGCTGGGCTTATAGAGTGACGCAATGCAACCCCCCCGCAGACAGGTGTGTGTGTTACGTGCGCGGGTGTGTGCATGTGCATGCCCACGAGCAGACGTAGAAGCCTTAACTGGTTGCTACAGTGACACGTCTCAGTACCCTGCTGCTGCATGTGCACACACACACACACACACAGAAACACACACCAGCACACACACATGCACGCACATCTTTAAGGTCGGAGGAGGTGCATTCGTTCCACAGTTTGCAGGTTTACATAGTGACCCTCGTGTCAGCTCACAGAGTCCTGGCTTTTTACAAGCGTTTAGTCCCCATAAACACCCTGTTTGGAAGGATTACGTTATTTATAAGTATTTCATTGGTGTCAAGTGATACCTTGTAAATACCTTCCTGGTTCACACAACTGCCAACAATGACCAATCACAAGCCAGATCATAAGACCTTCCTCTAGGATGGTACACTTTGACACACATTAGCATATCTGTGGGGCAGAAACAGCCGTATCGGTGGTTTGAAATGTTGCTGTTTGTTAGAAATGTGTGTTTTGCAGTGAGACAAGCGAGAGGAAAGGATTAGTTCATGACAGCGCTGATCAGAAGCTTAGAGGGAATACACACACACATACACACACACACACACACACACACACACACAGACAGACATAAACACTCACACTGAAAAACACACACACCTAAGCATGCTCTGTCAGTCTTATAAAGCTGCCCTGAGATCCAACTGGGTGGATCTGAACTGCTATAAATCCTGGGTGTGTGGAACTGGAACCGGAATAGACGTCTTTTTGGTTCAATACATTGTTGAGACGTTACTAAACGGACAGCTTTCTGGACAAATACATTGTGGACACATTACTAATAGGACATCTTTCTTGTTAAATATATTGTAGACACATAACTAAACAGATGTCTTTCTGGTTAAATGTATTTTAGACACATTACTAAATAGACATATGTCTGGTTAAATTAATCGTAAACAGGTTTCTAAACCGAACGTAATTGCAACACGCTCCAGCCAACACACTCTGAAAGAGTTGCAAACACATCTTAAGAACACTGAACTTGATATATTAGCACTCTAACTAACATTAAATAGGTGTCATCATTTACAAATTAATCTATTTTTTTCAACAAAGGTTTGACAGTGTTTTACTTCTCAGATAAACCCAATCTAAACACTCACTCTCACCTCCCTTTATGAGGGTGCCCAGCGAATGAATTAGTAACTGATTAAAAGGTGCAACGGTAAGGGAGAAGACAGAGTTCATTTCTATTTGTGCGTGTGCGTGCGTGCTAGTGTTTGCCTGTGCGTGTTAGTGTGTGAGAAAGAGCGCGTTCGTAACATGGACCTTGGACCAGGGAACCCTGCCTTTCTACCACGGAGGGAAACTTCCTCATCGGACGTCAAACTGACCTGAGGTCTCCTAACTTGAGCGACAGCAGCGGACACAGCTGCCTCACGCGACGCCAGAGAGGCCTGGCGGCCATTTCGTCCGAACAGGCGAGTGCAGGCGTCGTGTTGTCGCTCGCTCTCGATCTTGTCGCCGTGAAAGCTACGCTGATCCAACATCGTCTGCCCTCTCTCACTTGGCCGCGCTACTCCAAGGATCAGCTTGTCACATCAGATCTGGGTACGTTGCAATTTGATATCGTTTATACAGGTAATAAGAAGCAGGGCTCGATGTTTCTTATGGTCATGTATACTAAAGTGTGTCTCACTTAACCGTTTACTGTAAAGATCTCTAAAACTGGCAGATGTCCTCAGTCAGAAGATTCTCAGAGCATTATCCTCAGAGATGTCATGGCAGAAGGTTTTTTTTCAGTCACGGCTTGTTTGTTGCACGCGCATCTTTCAGACGCAAGACCAGAGTCAGTTACCCTGGTTGAGAGAGAACGCTGAGGCCGTACAGGACGGAACGTGGGAACGTCTCTGCGACCGCTGTAGACCGTGCAGGGGGTTGGGGGGCTGGTTGCCATGGTGACCCTGAACCGACTGAGCGTGGTGGATCCTGAAGACAGGTGCCCCCTGCTAGCGGAGGTAGAGTCAGTCCAGGTCTCCCCCAGCAAGAACCATCATCATCACCACTCCAGGAAACCTGATAGTAGAGAACTCCTCCTCAGCAGGTGTGTGTGTGCGTGTGGGTATGATGGGTGTGTATGTGTTGTCTTTGCGTGTGGAAGGTGTGAGTAGATTGCCTGTGGGTGTTTGTGGGTTTGTTTTTGGTATTCTCTGTGTCTGAATTGTGCGTGGCGTGTGTACATAGTTTTTGTGTGTGGGGAGTGTGTGTGTGTGGGTTGTCTGTGTATGTTATCTGTGTGTTCATGTGGCTCATCTGTGTGTGATTTGTGGTGTGGGGTGGATACCTATGGGGTGTGTAGGATCCTTTGCGTCAGTATTCTTGCATACGTGTGTAATTTAGTTTGGTTATGGGGAAATGCACGTATGTGTATGTGTTTCAGTGTGTGTTAATGTCAGTGTTACCCCCAGGACTAAAAACATAACCCTGAGTCTGGTGTTGCTGGTGGGATGTTACTCTGCTGTCCTCATCCCTGAACTCATCCCCTCCGACAAGCTGGCCTCCGTAGACGACATACTGACACAAAGAGATCTGGTACTGAACACACACGCATTTATCGCACAATTGTTCATTCCTTTTGGAGGGTATCTGCTAAAAGCATAATGTGCATGTAATGATCTTTCAGCTTGTTTGTAGTTCAGCCCTCTTGCATCCCTCCCTCCCTCACTCCCACTCTCATCTTCTTCCCACCTCCTCCTCCTCCTCCCACTTACCAGGACTTGCTGAACCGCTCAGCCTCCTTGCTCTCCGCAGCCTGCCAGTCAGACTGGTGTGTGAGCCGCCTGCGATCCCTGGCCTGCTCGCCGGGCCTCCAGGACATCCCCGTCTTCCTCCAGCAGGCTCACAGGCCCGTGCCCTGGGAGCATGCCCCTCCGCTGGGGCTGCAGGGTAGCGAGGAGCCCCTGGCCCTCGCCTTGGCCTCCATCCCCAAACCGGGCCTGCCCGCACACCTGGTGAGAAGTGGGGGCGCGGGGAGCTGCAGGCGCTGCGTGGTGGTGGGCAGCGGCGGGGTGCTCCACGGCAGCCATCTTGGATCTCACATCGATCAGTACGACATCATCATCAGGTGACGCTACACTATGGCTTCTTAGGAGGTGGTTTGGACGTAGGCGTTAAAAAGTGTGAAGATGCAGTGCTCTGATCTTAGCTAGTATGTGTCCTTTCATCTACATATATGTAACATGCACTAACAACAATTATGTCAAAAGTATGTGCATCAAATTATATGAGAAAAATGTACAGTAGAAGCTTCCAGGAGAAGTCACAGGATAATTCCTGCTTGCTCATTTCAAGGATGAACAACGCCCCCGTGTCTGGGTTTGAGCGGGACGCAGGCTCCAGGACCACCATCCGCCTCATGTATCCAGAGGGGGCCCCTCATTCCATAAAAGAATACCTGCACACCCCCCTGGTAGCTCTGGTGGTCTTCAAAAGCCTGGATCTAGACTGGCTCACCTCCATCATCACCAAACAGCCTCTGGTGGGTGATGTGGCGTTTTAACTCCAACTGCCACAGCATGAATTTGTGTCACTACAATGTTTGCTATAATTGGGCTTCGCTGAAATGCCCAAATTCTGAAAGCAAAATAAAAAATAGTGACACCCAAATGAAGCGGTTCTGAATCCCAGTATGACACGGTTCTCTGCCTCCTGTGTCTGGGTCTACAGAGCTTCTGGTCCAAACTGTGGTTCTGGAGAGAGGTGGTGGAGGACATTCCTCTGGGCCCACAGAACTTCCAGATCCTAAATCCGGAGATCCTGCACCAGACAGGGCTGGCGTTGCAGACCTACACCCAGCAGCAGCGAACGGTCAGCCAGAGGATGACCATAGTCATGTGATGTCATAGGCGATGTCATAGTCATCGCATAGGCATTCTGATGAAGTCATGAACGTTCAGATACATGAATACTGAAGATGTTATAGACTTATATAGACAATTTGAATCCTTATTATGTCATAACGTTAACAGAATATGAATATATGAAGATATCGTATACATTTCGGGAATTTGAATACTTGCGTCACAAATGTTCATAGACTATGAATACTGAGGATGTTATGAACGCCTATGGAATTTGAATTCTTACCCTGTCGTAAATGTTCAGTTACATTTGTTCAAACTGAATATGTTGTAACATATGTATTACATATGTTCGGCTACCTATGTCATAGATGAGGCAGAATACATTGCTCTTCGCGTCATGAACATACATGCTCATAGAATACAGACTGTTCATGTGTATTACTGTTGATCAGCCATACAGTAGACCTCCATATGAATACATACTGATAGTATAGACATTATATATACATATATACACACATATACATGTATAGACACTATGAAAACAGATGAGTTTCGGATGACCCTCTTGCTGTTCTTATCCTACCCTCTCTTCATCACTTAAACATCCCTTTCCCTCTTTTATGGCGTCCCCCCCCCCCCCTCTCCTTAAACATGGAAACACACACATGCAAACAGAAACACATGCAAACAGAAACACACACACATACATATGCACATACACACACGCACCCATACACGCATACAGAAACACACACGTGCCAACAGAAACACTGGCAAACAGAAACACTTTGGCAAACAGAAAACACACACATGCAAACAGAAACACATGCAAACAGAAAACACACACATTGCAAACAGAAACACATGCAAACAGAAACACACACACAAACAGGAAATCATTGGCAAACAGAAACACTTGGCAAACAGAAACCACTGGCAAACAAACACCATACACATTGCAAACAGAGAACTCTCACTGGCATACAGAAACACTGGCAAACAGAAACACTGGTAAACAGAAACACACACATGCAACAGAAACACTGGCAAACTCGAAACACTGGCAAACAGATAACACTGGCAAACAGAATAACACTGGCATTACAGAAACACATGGCCACAAACAGTAAACACTGGCACAACATGAAACTCCTGGCAAACAGACACCTCTGGCAACAGAAACACACACATGCGAAACAGAAACACTGCGCAAACAGAATAACACACACCATGCAAACAGAAACTACTGGCCAAACAGTAACACATCACATGCAACAGAAACACTGGCATACAGAAACACTGGCATACAGAAACACTGGCATACAGAAACACTGGCATACAGAAACACTGGCATACAGAAACACTGGCAAACAGAAACACTGGCATACAGAAACACTGGCAAACAGAAACACTGGCAAACAGAAACACTGGCAAACAGAAACACTGGCAAACAGAAACACTGGCAAACAGAAACACTGGCCTACCCTGGCGTTCTGTGCCTCCTGCAGCTCCAGAACCCTCTGAGCGCGTGCAAAGTGGTCCATCTTCTCGAAGGCCTTGATCTTCCCCAGGAAGGAGGTGAGGGAGGGGTCAACCTGCACCTCCTCTAGACCCTTGGGGGGCGCAGTGGGGGCAGGGGGCCCTCCGGGAGGAGTGTCCTGCTGTGGCAGGAAGGAGGGCTTGACTGCCACGGGAGGGGGCGGGGCCCCCAGGGGGCGGGGCTTGCCAAAGGAATTGAGAAGCGTGGAGGCGGAGCGTAGGGGCATTGCGAGGTCACTGGGGCTGCTGGAGTGGGAGTCATAGCCACGGGTGGTGGGCGGGGCTTCATAAGAAGGGACCCCCCGTGGAGAGGTGGTGACACCCACCTCATCCCTAAACACCAGCTTCACCTGAAAGGGGGTGCATGTAAGGTCTTAATGAAACAAGTACAGTATAATCAAAGGCTGGACTGTTCTACTATAGTGTCTAGAGACTATCTCCTTGTTGAAGCAGCTAACAGTTACTATCATCCCAAGGACCCTGGATCCCCAGCCTAGCTGGGACTAGTTACACCACCAACCCTGGACCCCCAGCCTAGCTGGTACTAGTGGAGTACAGGGGGGGTTCTACCACCACAGAGGGAGCAGTTCTAGGTGGGGAGGTACCGGTCTGCTCCAGTGAGCTGCTGTGGGAGGAGTCTGAGTTGTGCTGATTGGTGAGTGGGGGCGGGGGAGGAAGAGGGGTGGGGTGGGGTGGGTGTGGGGGTGGGGGGGAGGAGGGTGGGGGGTGTGAGGGGGTGGGTGGGGCGGTGGGGTGGGGGCCGGGTGGGGTTGGGTGTGGGCTGTGGGGGAGGGTGGGGGGAGGGGGGTGGGGGTGGGAGTGGGGGTTGGGGGTGGGGGGGGGGGTGTTGGGGTGGGGTGGAGGGGGGGGGGGTGGGTTGGGGGGAGGGTGGTGGGTGTGCGGTGGGTTGGGGGAGTGGGGGGGGGTGGGGGGAGGGGGGGTGGGTGGGGGGGGTGGTGTGGGAGGTGGGGGGTGGGGTGGGGGTGGGGGGTGTGGGGGGGGTGGGGGCGTGTGGGGGGGCGGGGGGGGGGGGGGTGGGGGGGGCATTGGGGTGGGGGTGGGGTGGGGGGTGGGGTGGTGGGCGGGGGTGTGGGTGGGGGGGGAGCGGGGGTGGGGGGGAGTCTTAAGCGCTGTTCTGGCGCGTGGCTTCTCAAGACCAGACCTCTTCAGATGGAACGATAGCCCTGCTTAAGCTCCTCAGCATTTGATATAACACTGGGATTTATCATGCTATGTGGCATGAGAATGGAGGTGGGTGAGTACGATCTGTGTGTTTGTGGTGTTGTTTGGGTTTGGTGGGACTGGGATGGAGGTGTGTGTGTGTTGAGAGAGGTGGAGGTGTGTGTGTGTGCGTACTTGTTTGTTGTGCGTGGGTGCGATGGTGTTGTGTTGAAAGAGGTGTAGGTGTGTGTGTGCAAGAACGTGTGTCTGTTTGTATAGACTTAAAAGTATGTGTGTGATGGAAGGGTGAGAGAGTGAAGTGTGTGTGAGAGAGAGAAAATGTGTGTGTGTGTTTTGGGGGTGGAGGTGTGTTGGGTTTTGTAGGAGGTTGTGTGTGTTTGAGAGAGGTTAGTGCGAGGTTCAAATGTGTGTGTGTGTGCTTGAGATGAGGTGGAGGTGATGTATGGTGTGTGCGAGCCAGAGGTTGTAGGTGGATAAGTATGGGGTGGATCAGGAGTTGACGGTCATCCCTTGTATTACTATCTTAACCTCTTAACCCCTGACCTCTAACCCCTGACCTCTAACCCCTGACCTCTAACCTCTGACCAGCAAGATATTAAATACAGTTTCAAAAGTGAAGCAGTGATAATGAGACAATTTAGGAAATAATACAAATATAATTATTTATTTACATGATATCAAAGTTGTGGCATTGTTTTTCACCTTAGAGGCAGGTGTTCTTATCTGTTGTGTGTGAGTTGTCACTCTTGGGGGAGTGTGTGTTGCGTGTGTCACCTTGGGGGGAGTGTGTGTGTGTGTCACCTTGGGGTGTGTGTGTGTGTGAGTGTGTCACCTTGGGGGGTGTGTGTCACGCTTGGTGGTGTGTGTGTGTGTGGGGTCACCTTTGGGGGTGTGATTGTGTGTGTCAAACCTTGGTCTGGGAGTGTGTGTCACCTTTGGTGGTGTGTTGTGTGTGGTATGATCCATTGTCACCTTGGAGGATAGTGTTGTGTGTGTTCGACCTTGTGGGAGTGTGTGTGTCTCAGTGAGTAGCTCATCAAAGGTGCTGTGAAGAGTGTGGGTGTGTGTGTGTCACCTTGGTGGGGTGAGGTCTGTGTGCGGTGTGTCACCTTGGGGAGTGTTTGTCGTGTCTAGCCACCTTGGGGTGAGTGTGTGTCCCCACTCTTTGGGTTGTGTGTGTGTGTGTGTCACCCTGTTGGGGGGAGTGTTTGTGTGTCTCACCTTGGGGTCGATTGTGCTGAGTCTATTGTGTGTACTCACCTTGGGGCGGAGTGTGTTGTGTGTGTGCTGTGTTGTCTATCCTTGGGGGGAAGTGAGTACTTTATCCCCCTTAGATACTCTGGTGTTGTCTCATCTCTGGGAGTGACGACACTGTGTGTGTGTGTGTCACCTTGGGGGGAGTGTGTGGGGGCGGCGGGGGGACTGTGTGTCACCTTGGGGGGAGTGTTTGTGTGTGTGCGTGGTGTGTGTGGTGTGTGTCACCTTGGGGTGTGTGTGTGTGTCACCTTGGGGGGAGTGTGTGTCACCTTGGGGTGTGTGTGTGTGTGTGTGTCACCTTGGGGGTGTGTGTGTGTGTGTGTCACCTTGGAGGGGGTGTGTTGTCACCTTAGTGGCGTTTGTGTGTGTGTGTCACCTTGGGGTGTGTGTGTGTGTGTGTATCACCTTGGTCAGGGAGGTGTGTGTGTGTTGTGTGTCACCTTTATCGGGGAAGTGTGTTGTGTGTGTCTCACCTTGGGGGCAGTGTTGTGTGTGTGTGTGTGTGTCACCTTGTGTGTGTGTGTTTTTTGTTTGTGTGTGTGTGTTCACCTTGGGGGAGTGTGTGTGTGTGATGTGTTCACCTTTGGAGTGTGTGGTGTTTCCACCTTGAGGGAGTGTGTGTGTGTGTGTGTGTGTGTGTCACCTTGTAGCGTAGGGGTTGAGTGTGTATACGGGGGCGGCGGGCTGGCATTGCTGATGATCTCCCTGCTGCTGACCCTCCTGACACGACTTCGGATCTCTGGACTGCTCCTCCGTGTTTAGAATTCTTACACACACACAACACAACGCCACACACACACACAACACACACACACCACACTACACACACACACACACACACACACACACACACACACACAGAGTACGCATGCATACTCACACACACAGACACAGGTGACAGCTTCATGAGGGTCAGGATGGTGCGGTCATTCCTCTATGCAGGCTTGCCAAAACAGGGGGGAGGTGGGGGGGGGCATGCCAGGAACATAAGACGGGTAATTCTCTTGGTTCAAGGTTGTGGTTAGTGTTAGCTATCAAGAGATAGTGTTAGCTATCAAGGGTTAGTGTTAGCTATCAAGGTTGTGGTTAGTGTTGGCTATCAAAGGTTAGTGTTAGCTATCAAGAGATAGTGTTAGCTATCAAGGGTTAGTGTTAGCTATCAAGAGATAGTGTTAGCTATCAAGGTTGAGGTTAGTGTTAGCTATCAAGAGATAGTGTTAGCTATCAAGGTTGTGGTTAGTGTTAGCTATCAAGGGTTAGTGTTAGCTATCAAGGGTTAGTGTTAGCTATCAAGGTTGTGGTTAGTGTTGGCTATCAATGTTGTGGTTAGTGTTGGCTATCAAGGTTGTGGTTAGTGTTAGCTATCAAGGTTGTGGTTAGTGTTAGCTATCAAGGTTGTGGTTAGTGTTAGCTATCAAGGGTTAGTATTAGCTATCAAGGTTGTGGTTAGTGTTAGCTATCAAAGGTTAGTGTAAGATATCAAGGGATAGTGTTAGCTATCAATGTTGTGGTTAGTGTTGGCTATCAAGGTTGTGGTTAGTGTTGGCTATCAAGGTTGTGGTTAGTGTTAGCTATCAAGGTTGTGGTTAGTGTTAGCTATCAAGGGATAGTATTAGCTATCAAGGTTGTGGTTAGTGTTGGCTACCAAGGTGGATTATGGAGTATTAACATGTTTAAGGTTAAGGCTGTATAATGCTAACATTTTGGCCATGAACATGTGTCTGGTGTTACAATGGGGTCAACATTTGCCTTATCACAGGAATATAAAATTTGGGTTTAAAACTGATATTTTATTACAGCTGTTTAATTGGAATTGAGAGTATACAGCAAGTTTGCCAACAACCATTGCCATGGCAACATGTCACATGCAGGTTGCTAGGATACAGGCTGGGGCGGTACACAGGGCGTGCAGTTAGGTGTGAGTTTTGAATTGTGGTTATAAACCCCTACCCCTACACTCAACACACACACATACATACACACACCCACGCACACATTTTACCACATGCTAGCACAACATAGTTTCCTCTGGACTGTTCCAACACCAGAAATCACACATGACACACTGACATGATGTATTCTTTACGCATCTATATGTGTGTGTGTGTGTGTGTGTGTGCACATGTGTGTGTGTGTGTGTGCGCGCGTGTTCT
The DNA here is from genome assembly GCA_036571765.1 of Plecoglossus altivelis. NCBI lineage: Eukaryota > Metazoa > Chordata > Actinopteri > Osmeriformes > Plecoglossidae > Plecoglossus > Plecoglossus altivelis. Next base: position 13,611 of record BROE01000107.1, read on the forward strand.
GACCTCTTCAGCCAGGACAGGCTCATTCTTTACGCATCTATATATGTGTGTGTGGCACACACATGTGCGCATGTGTGTGTGCGTGTGTGCACATGTGTGTGTGCACGTGTGTGTGTGTGTGCACATGTGTGCGCATGTGTGTGTGCGAACGTGTGCGCACGTGCGCGTGTGTGTGCGCATGTGTGCGCACGTGTGTGTGTGTGTGTGTGTGTGTGTGCGCGCGCGTGTGTGTGTGCACATGTGTGCGCATGTGTGTGTGCGAACGTGTGTGTGTGTGTGCACATGTGTGCGCATGTGTGTGTGCGAACGTGTGCGCACGTGTGTGTGTGTGTGCACATGTGTGTGTGCGAACGTGTGCGCACGTGTGTGTGTGTGTGTGTGTGCGCGCGCGTGTTCTGACCTCTTCAGCCAGGACAGGCTCTGAGGAGCGGCTGATGGCCGACACCTGCTCCGCTGACACCTGCTCCGCCAGCTCGTTATCCAGCTCGTTATCGGTGTAAGCCCCGCCCTCATCGGCCGTGTCATCGTAGTCACTTGCCAGCCGACTGTCCATGCTCAGGTAGTCAGCTGACATGGCTGACAGGTAGGACATGCGGTCCTCAGGAAGGTCCAGCTCAGTCTCCAGCCCCTCCAGCTAGAAGAGACACATGATGGATCTTGGTGTACAGACAGGAAGCAGGAAACAGGAAGCAGGAAACAGGAAGCAGGAAACAGGAACAGAAAAGAAAAGAAAGAAAAGAGCCACGCTGTAGAGCTGATAGAAGGAGAAAACACTGAGCATGCCCAGTACAGGCCAGGCCGAATACACTGAGCATGCCCAGTACAGGCCAGGCCGAATACACTGAGCATGCCCAGTACAGGCCAGGCCGAATACACTGAGCATGCCCAGTACAG
>BROE01000108.1:0-15118 GCA_036571765.1 Plecoglossus altivelis
AGAGGGAGAGAGAGAGGGGGGAGGGGGTAGACAGAGAGATGGAGACAGACAGAGAGGGAGACTGAGAGAGGAAGACAGAGGGGGAGAGAGACAGAGAGAGAAAAATAACATTCATATTAGCATGAACAATTGATTGATGAACAATTAATGAATGTGTTACTGTCAAATATGAGAATGAAAATCTTTCAGCATTCCCTTGGTAACATGGAAGACCAGCATTCAATAAAGCTTCTCCAGTCCTGGAACTTACGTGTCTACGGTAATGCAATTGTGTGTTTGAATTAAATCAATACCTTTGCAAATGTCATGGCTGAACTGGTCAAATCGGTACAGTGTAACGCAGCTGTTCGTGTGCTGTCCTGCACAGACAGTAAGCGTTCCGTAAGGGTCTCGCTGGGGAGACAGAACTGAACGTGTCACTGGAACACGCCATGGAATATTTCCGAGATGAGAACCAGGTGGAACCTTGGTCAGGGTTCCACTGGGAGGGAAGTGTTCTGTGGACAGAACACTGGGTATTCTGTACTCTATTTATAACCTTCTGGAGAGAAAGGAGGGGAGGGAGGAGGGAGGAGCAGAGAGGTGGTAGGGAGGAGAGGGAGGGAGTTAACAAAAGATGAATAGAAGGAGAAAGAGATAGATCTGTTGATCAGCAAAACAGTAGACCCTACTCCCCTCCTGCCCCCCTCCTGCCCCCCTCCGCCCCCCTCCTGCGCCCCCTCCTGTCCCCCCTCCCCCTACCCCCCCTCCTTGCTCCCCCCTCCTACCCCCCCTCCTGCTCCCCCTCCTCCTCTATCCTTCATCGTCAGAGGGATTGATTGAAGTTAATTTCCAATAAGGTGCTTAAGAGCGACCTCTAATCACAGCTTAAATTAGAATCTCCAGTCATTAGGGAGCATAATACTGTGAGCAATACCTGCCCTCACCAGGGAACAGCCTGCCAGAGAACCAGCCTGTAAGGGAACCAGACTGTCAGGGAACCAGCCTGTCAGGGAACCAGCCTGTCAGGGAACCAGCCTGCCAGGGAACCAGCCTGTCAGGGAACCAGCCTGTCAGGGAACCAGCCTGCCAGGGAACCAGCCTGTCAGAGAACTAGCCTGTCAGGGAACCAGTCTGTCAGAGAACAAACTTGTCAGAGAACCTGGTTGCTAGAGAACAAGCCTGCCAAACAGACAGCCTGTCAGAGAACGAGACAGACAGGCGTGAACATAATCTTTAGCTTGATAATGACATGGATGAATGTAATGTAAGGATGAGGACTGCATGAGAGTAAATCTCCAGTTTACTGTCTGGTGTCATCTATGAGTGTCTGCTGTTTGGGCTCTGTGTGTGTGTGTATGTGTGTGTGTATGCTGTTTGGGCTCTGTGTGTGTGTGTATGTGTGTCTGTATGCTGTTTGCTCTGTGCGTGTGTATATGTGTGTCTGTATGCTGTTTGCTCTGTGCGTGTGTGTGCGTGCGTGTGTGTGCGTGCGTTTGTGTGTGTGTGTGAGTGTGTGTGTGTGTCCCCTCCTCCCTCCAGTGAGAGAGGAATGATCCTGAGTTATTACAGGTCAGGCTCCCTGTCTTCCGGCTCTGTGTGTGTCTGCTGTTTGTTCTGTAAGTGTGTGTGTGTGTGTGTGTGTGTGTGTGTGTGAGTGTGTGTGTGTGTGTGTGTGTGCGTGCGTGCGGAAGTGACTGTGTGTTCTGTGTCCTGACTAACAGAGTTGTTCTGGCAGAAGTGTGTGCTTGAGTGTGTGTACTTGAGTGTGTGTGCTCGAGTGTGTGTGTGTGTGTGGTTGGATGTATGGTGGCGTCTGGTTAATAATCCCCTGACCGTTTCATTACAGTAATCAGGGAGGGATCGGAGTGTTGGCAGGATGACTTAGAGCTCTTGGCCTTGCCTCGTTAACTCAGGAGGACCACAGCTCTGCTGCTGGACAAATTGGAATTGCCTTGGCGGTCTCGGGCGAAGGCGCACGCACGCACGCACACACACACACACGAACACACACACGCACACACGAACACACACACACACCAAAACAACCAACCTTGCCACAATCGAAGCCGAGATCACGTCCTACAAAAGACACATAACTCCTCTTTCCTCCTATCTTCCTCCCCTCTCCTCTCCCCCTCTTCTCTCCTCCTCCCCCCCTCTCCTCTCCTCCTCTTCCCCTCTCCTCTCCTCCTCCTCTCTCCCTCTCCTCCCCCCCTCTCCCGCTCTCCTCTCCTCCTCCCCTCTCCCCCTCCTCTCCTCTCCCTCTCCTCTCCTCCTCTCCTCTCCTCTCCTCCTCCCTCTCCTCCCCCTCTCCTCCTCCGCTCTCCACTCCTCTCCTCTCCTTCTCCCTCCTCTCCTCTCCTCTCTCTCCCCTCTCCTCTCCCTCTCCCTCTCCTCCTCTCTCCTCCATTCCTATCATCTTCCTTCAACCTTCCTCCTCTTCTCCCCCTTTCACAAGTAAGACTGTCATGAATGTGTGTGTGAATGAATCCAACTTTGCCCCTCACCTTTTCACTCCACACCCACAGCCCCCCCCCCCCCCCTTCTTCCACAATTTCCATTAATTACCAGCTCTGCAGCCTTATCATTACATGTAATCCTGATCTCTAACTGCAGCACAGGATTCTGGGAGATAAGGAAGTAAACAATGAGGATAGAGATGATTTCTTCAGGCCTGGAGTTACTTCATTAAACCCAGTAGAGACCTTGTCTGCATCAGAGACACCTCTCCCCTGTTCATCTCTCTTGACTGTCTCTGTCTGTCTGTCTGTCTGTCTGTCTGTCTGTCTGTCTGTCTGTCTGTCTGTCTGCCTGTCTATCTCTGTCTCTGTCTCTGTCTCTGTCTCTGTCCGTCTCTGTCTGTCTCTCTATCTCTGTCTCTATTTTTCTCTTCCTCTAGCCTCCCTTTTGCCAAACCCCCTGACCCCCAGTCCCCTAGCCCCCAGTCCCCCTGACCCCAGTTCCTCTGGCCCCCAGTCCCCCTGGCCCCCAGTCTCCCTGGCCCCCAGTCCCCCTGGCCCCCAGTCCCCCCCCCCAGTCTCCCTGGCCCCCAGTCCCCCTGGCCCCCAGTCTCCCTATCCCCATGCTCAGCTGACAGACTAACTGGGTTTAGGGCCGCACGATTTTCTCTGCAGCGCTGCTAACCTGTACTTCTGGAGAGAATCTTCAACTACTCACTGAACAACACAATTATCAGCCAACAGCTCAATCCATTACCCACGATGCACCACTGCCCGGCGGAAAGGCAAGATGAGCACAGAGTATGGATGATGACGATACAAAGAAAGAAGGAGAGAGGAGCGAGCAAGAGACAGAAAGAAAACAGAGAATCAAGGAGAGAAAGAGAGAAGGTGATAAGAACAGGGAGAAACACCTACAGAGAGAGAGAGAGATGTAAAGAAGAAAAAAGAGAGAGAAATGGAAAAGGAGATGTGTGGTCCCCCATCAGCGTGGCGGATGGTATCTCCGTGAGGATGAATGCTGGTCTCTCTATCTACAGTGTGTAGCTGATAAACCTATCATGCCTACAGAGGGGTGACATCATCGCTGATTAGAAGCTGGGAAAAGTGTGTCTCTGTCTGGTGAACACAGCAGTGGAGAACACATTGGCAGGAGGGGCGTAGCAGGGCTGGAGTAACAGCACTGGGGTAGGAGGGGCGTAGCAGGGCTGGGGTAACAGCACTGGGGTAGGTGGACTGGGGTAGGAGGGCTGGAGCAGGAGAGTGGGGGTAACAGGGCTGGGGTAACAGGGGTAACAGGCTGGGGTAGGGGTAGCAGGGCTGGGCACGCTGGAACAGCGGGGGGAGGGGCCTAGACTGGGGGTAACAACTGGGGTAGGTGACTGGAGGGGGGGGAAAGGTTGTAAGACAGGCCGGGGTAGCAGGGCTGAGGTAGGAGAGTGGGGGTAGCAGCGCTGGGGTAACAGGGCTGGGGTAACAGGGCTTGGATGAGAGGGCTGGGTAAGATATTTGGAGAGTAGCCTCAAATAAAAGAAGAAAATTCAAAGGACCACGACAACCCTAAACCAGCTTAGCCATGGTGTTGTAACAGGTGTGATAGCTGTGGACTAGAATCAACTTTGTTTGCACATGGATGGAGTAAGAGAGGCAGAGAGGAAGCATTGGGGTGGTTTTGAGGCCACTGCAGTGACCTCTGGGCAGAAACACCATCAGCAGAGCCAACATGCCAGATAGAGACGACCTCAGAGATGACCTTTCCTTGATGATACTCCAGCCTCCCTTCCCCCAGATCCTCCCCCTCCCTCCCTCTTTGCCTCCCCCCTGACCCATCCCCTCCCTCCACCTAGCCCTCCCTCTGACCCTTCCCCTCTCTCCCCTCCATTCCTTACCTCCCACCAATTCCTCTCTCTCCCTCCACCCCTGATCTCCTCCCTCAATCCCTCCCTCCACCTACGCCTGTCTCTTACCCTCCCCCTCTCTCCCCTCCAACCCTCACCTCCCACTAATTCCTCTCTCTCCCTCCACCCCTGACCTCCTCCCTCCCTCCCTCCACCTACCCCTCCCTCTTACCCTCCCCCTCTCTCCCCTACATCCCTCACCTCCCACTAATTCTTCTCTCTCCCTCCACACCTGACCTCCTCCCTACCTCCACCTAGCCCTCCCTTACCCTTCTCTCTCGATTCCTAATTCCTCTCTCTCCCTCCACCCCTGATCTCCTCCCTCCCTCCACCTACCCCTCCCTCTTACCCTCCCTCCCGTCCTCCATCCCTCCCTCAACTTCTCTCTCCCTCTGACTTCCTCCCTCCCTCCATCCCTCCCTCCCTTCACCAACCCCTCCCTCTTATCCCCCCCTCTCCCCCTCCCTCCCTCCACCTAGACCTCCCTCTGACCCTCCCCCTCCTCCCCCTCCTCACTCCGCCTCCCCATCAGTCCTTGATATAATTAATGAGGTGATTAATTGCTCGATTGATCTTGTGGTCAATAAAGGATCCAGGCATTGAAAAACCTTTGAATGGGAATTGGACTCTGAACCGGCCGGTAATTACCAGACGCTCAACACAACAGGAGACTCTTGCTGTTCTCATCATGGTTCAGCAAGCCATCATTCAACTCCACAGTCTGAAAGTGAAACCAAACTCCTAAAACCTTTTTTTTTTAAACTTGTGTCTCTGGAGGCACCTCTCACACAAGACTAAACACATCAATCCAGGTCTTGACTAAGTCTGGACTCCTCTTGCAAGAGAGTCATTTTTTGTTAATTATTTGGATATAATACCAGTATAATTGGAGAGCTTGTGGATGATAGTTGGTTGTGTTCCCGTTCCACTTTGAGCAGCGAAGCCCCGAAAATGGAATATTAATGAAAAATCTCCTGAACGCAACTTTTCAGCGGAAAGCATTTTTTAAGTATGAAAGGGCAGGCTAAGGCTGAAAATGATGAGTGTAGTTACTCTTTAATTTGGTTTACAATACCTCCAGGCTACCGAAGCAACTTCTCAGTGATTGGACTCTAAAAAAAGAGTAATTTAGTTTGGTGCGTTTCACTCTGAGGTAAATTGGTGAGGGACATTTTTCTTAACTTCTAGGGGGACTTGTGTACCATATTCTGTCATGTGTTTGTGTGTGTGTTGTGTGTGGTTGTGTGTTGTGTGTGTGTTTTTTTGTGTGTTTTTTGTGTTTGTTTGTGTGTTTGAGTGTGTGTGGTGTGTGTGTCTAGAGAGAGAGTTTGCATGAGTGTTGGTGAAGTCTGTGTGTGTGTGTGTCCCAGAGAGAGTTTGCATGATGGTGTGTGTGTGTGTGTCAGAGAGAGTTTACATGAGTGTGTGTGTGGTGTGTGTGGTTGGTGGACCCAGGTGACCCTGAATAGAAGTGCTAATTTAAGACGCCGAAACCGAGACAAGGAAGACTGGAGGGCAGAAGACGAGGAGTTTCTACAGGCAGCTAGTTAGCTAGTTAACAGTTAGCTAGTTAACAGTTAGCTAGTTAACAGTTCGATAGCTAACAGTTCGATAACAGACAGGTGGCTAACAGACAGGTGGCTAACAGACAGCTGGCTAACAGGCAGCTGGCTAACAGGCAGCTGGCTAACAGACAGCTAGCTAACAGACAGGTGGCTAACAGACAGGTGGCTAACAGGCAGCAGGCTAACAGACAGGTGGCTAACAGGCAGGTGGCACAACAGTCCACAGCCTATTCCTCGCAGGAAAGTAGGAGGAGGTGGAGAAGAGGAAGGAAAGGAGTAGAGCAGAAGGAGGAAGAAAGGATTTGGAAAGAGAGAGGAGGAGAGAAAGGAGGTGGAGAGAGAGGGAGGGAAGAATGGAGATGGAGAAGAAAGGAGAAAGGAGGTGGATAGAGGGGAAGAGGGAGGCGGAAAGAGAGGAGGAGAGAGGAGGTGGAGGAGAGAGGAAGAGGGGGTGGAGGAGAAGAGGAGAGCGAAGGAGGTGGAGTGGAGGAGGAGAAAGGAGGATGGAGAGAGAGGAGAACATAGGGAGGTGGAGGAGAGAAGGAGGTGGAGCAAGAGGAGGAGAAAAGGAGGGGGGAGAGAGGAGGAAAGAAAGAGGTGGGAGAGCAGAGGAGAACATATGAGGAGGTGGAAGAGAGGAGGAAAGGAAGGCGGTGGAGATGAGAGAGTGAGCGAAGAGGAGGGGTGGAGAGGAGGAAAGAAGGAGGTGGAGAGAGAGAGGAGGAAAGAAGGAGGTGGAGAGAGGAGGAGAGAAGGAGGTGGATAGAGAGGCGAGGAGAGAGGGGAAGGTGGAGAGAGAGAGGAGATGAAGGAGAGAAGAGGAGAAGAAGGGGAAGGAAGGGGAGGAGAGGAGAGAGGGAGCTGGAGAGAGAGGATGGAGAGAGGAGGGATAGAGAGAGAAAAAAGACAGGTAGAGACAGACAGAGAGAGGAGGTGAGAGAGAGGCAGGAGAGAGGCGGGAGAGAGAATCTTGTGTCATGGCGGCTGCTGCATTTCTAGACGTGATTAACATCAGATCTGATAAGAAGCTGTTCATAGAGAAGACCTGACTATCATCACTCTCACTGTGAACACCGGGAATAATGTCCGTCTGAAACTTGCAAGCGCGTGTGTGCTCTGTATGTGTTGTATGTGTGTGTATATATACACAATGTGTGTGTGTGTTTACCTGTGTGCGTGTTTGTGTGTGTGTGTGTCTCTGTATGTGCGCGTGTTTGTGTGTGTGTGTCGTCTGTATGTGTGCGTTGGTTGTGTGTGTGTGTGTCCTGCTGTGTGTGGCGTGTTTGTGTGTGTGTGTGTCCTGCTGTTATGTGCGTGTTGGTGTGTGTGGTCTCTGTGTATGTGCGCGTGTTGTGTGTGTTGTCTGTTTTGCGTGTTGTGTGTGTGTGTTTTTGTGTGTGCGTGTTGTGTGGTGTGTTCTGTGTGTGCGCCGTGTTGCTGGTGTTGTCTCCTGTGCTGTGTGCGTGTTCTGTTGTGTGTGTGCGTGTGTGCATGTGTGTGGTGTGTGTTGTGCGTGTGTTTACTGTAGTGTCATAGAACACATCCAGACGTCAGCAGTTTCCACAGGCTTGTGACACACCAGTTGAGGACACATTCACTCTGTCACACACACAGAGACACAGAACACGTAGACACACACACGACATCCACGAGACAGCACACAGAGACACCAGTAACCAGACACATACACACACACACACAGGCACCATTTACAACACACACGAGAAACAACAGACACCCAGAGAACACAGGACACACACACAGTCACACTACAGACACACACACTACAGACACACACACACACACATTGACCTCTGAGAGGTCATTGCTCTCCATCAGCAGTCAATCTGAGGTAGTTACACTCCTCCCTGTGACCAGCCAATCCTTCCCTCCTCTCTGTCTGCTCTCCATCAACTCCTCCATTCCTTCCCTACATTCAAATTCCTTCCCTGACCTCATATATATCCTGCATCCTTCCATCCATCTATCCATGTGCCGCACCTCCCCTCCATGCTCCCGCCCTCTTTCGCTCCCCCCTGCCATCGCCTCCCCCTGCCATCGCCTCCATCCTCCATCGCTCCCCGCCTCTTTCGCCTCCCCCCTCCATCGCCTCCATCGCCTCCCCCCTCCATCGCCTCCATCGCCTCCCCCCTCCATCGCCTCCATCGCCTCCCCCCTCCATCGCCTCCATCGCCTCCCCCCTCCATCGCCTCCATCGCCTCCCCCCTCCATCGCCTCCATCGCCTCCCCCCTCCATCGCCTCCATCGCCTCCCCCCTCCATCGCCTCCCCGCCTCCATCGCCTCCCCCCTCCATCGCCTCCACCCTCCATCGCCTCCACCCCACCCTCACCTCCGTTTCTCCCCTCCACCCTCCATCGCCTCCACCCCCCCCCTTCATGCGCCCTCCTGCCTCAATAGTGTGCTACTAGCCATTATTCATCTAATTACAGCAGAACAGTCACTATAAATAACCCTGCAGATAGAGTGGGGGGTCTCTGGGTGAGAGGGGGGGGGCAAAGGGTCAGAGGGGGGGTTGGGGGATGGAAGTGTCAGGGCGTGTGGGTGGGGACAACCCAAGAGGAAGGTGGTGCCTTTCTCCTCCTCCACCTCCTCCGCCTCCTCCCATCTCCTCATGGCATCTCTCTCCCGTGGAGTCAAGCGCCCCTCCCGCCCCCCTCACTGAAAGAAACAAGGTTAATTTAACGCTGAAACCGTTCAGCTCAAACCACCATGTTGTTGTATTTACTCACACACATGCACGCTTCACAAAGGGGCAGATGAGAGAGGAGGAAGAGAGGAGGAGAGGAGCAGGAGCGGAGGGGAGAGGAGGAGGAGAGAGAGAGGAGAGGAGGAGAAGGCGGAGGAAAGGAGGAGGAAAGAGGGAGAGATGGAGGAGGAGTAGAGAAGGAGAGGAGGAGGGGAGTAGCAGAGAGAGGGGGAGGAGGAGGGGAGGAGGAGAAGATGAAGAGGAGAGGAGGAGTGAGAAGAAGAAAATGAGGAGAGGAGGAGAAAGATGGAGAGGAGGAGGGGAGTAGGAGAAGAGAGACTGGTTAAAGGATGAAGGAGTGAAGAGAAAGAGAAGGAGGAGGAGATAAGGAGGAGATCAAGAGTGATTTATCTGGTGTTGGACAGGCTGAGGACAAACTGAGGGGGAGGGAGTGAGAGAGGAAGAGAGAGAGGAAGAGAGAGAGAGAGAGACAGAGAGAAGAGAGAAAGAGAGGAAGACAGAGAGAGATAGACAGACAGAGAGGAAGAGAGAGATAGAGAGAAGAGAGAAAGAGAGGAAGATAGAGAGAGATGGACAGACAGAGAGTAAGAGAGAGAGAGGAAGAGAGAGATAGACAGAGAGAAAGAGAGGAAGAAAGAGAGAGAGAGATAGACAGAGAGAAAGAGAGGAAGAAAGAGAGAGAGAGACAGAGAGAAGAGACAGAAAGAGAGCGATGGAGAGAGAAAGACAGAGAGAGAGACAGGCAGAGAGGAAGATAGAAAGAGAGAGAGAGAGTGAAAGAGAGAGAGAGGTAGACACAGAGAGGAAGATAGAAAGAGAGAGAGAGTGAAAGAGAGAGAGAGGTAGACACAGAGAGGAAGAAGAAAGAGAGAGAGAGTGAAAGAAAGAGATGAGGTTAGACACAGAGAGGAAGATAGAAAGAGGAGATGAGAGGAAAGGAGAGAGAGAGGTAGGACACAGAGAAGAGAGAAAGAGAGAGAGAGTGAAAGAGAGAGAGAGGTAGAACCAAGAGAGGAAGATAAGAAAGAGAGAGGGAGGTGAAAGAGAGAGAGAGGTAGAACACAGAGAGGAATCAAGAAAGAGAGAGAGAGGTCCGACACAGAGAGAAGATCCACCTCCAGGTATTCTGCTCCAGTCTCAGCAAGTGACGGTTAGACGGCTTCCTCTGTGTCAGGCCTGACTGATCAACCTCGCTACTGAGGACGCAGCTCACCTGGGGACCTGAAGTGTGTGTGTGTGGAGCGCATGTTGTGTTTTAGTTGTGTGTGTGTGTGTGTGTGTGGAGCGCATCGTGAGTTTTTAAGTGTGTGTGTGTGTGTTTTAGTGTGGTGTGGAGCGCATGTGTGTTTATGTGTGTTGTGTGTGCGGTGTGTGTGTTTTAGTGTGTGTGTTTTAGTGTTGTCGTTGTTGTGTGTGTTTTAGGTGTGTGTGTTTTAGTGTGGTGTGTGTGTGTTTTTAGTGTGTGTGTTTTAGTGTGTGTGTGTGTGTGTGTGTGTGGAGTCAGATCCCCCACGACAGTACCTGTACTACAGTAAACTGCGAGATCTGGAGTCCCCTGAAACAGCCCAGTGTGCAACATTCTGGCAAACTGCTCAAATTTCAGCGGTCTGATGTGACAGACCAGTCCTGTTCTCTCTTCCTCTCTACCTCCATCTCTAATCTCCTCTCTCCCTGCCTTATCCCAACCACCTCTTCCATCTCTCCCTCCCTTCTTCCTTCTCCCCTGCACTCTCTCTCCTCTCTCCCCTTTCCTCTGCCTTGCTACCTCCCTTACCCCTCCCTCTCTCTCTCTCTGACTTGCTACCTCCTCCTCCGCTTCCTCCGTCCCTCCTCTCTCTCTCTCTTTCTCCTCTCGTCCTCTCTTTTCCTCTCCTTCCTCCTCCCTCTCATCTCTCCCTCCCTCTCTCCCTCCCCCTCTCTCCTCCTTCTCATCTCTCTTCCATCTCTCATCTCACTTCTGCCCAACTCCCAATCCCTGACCTCACTTCAGCCTAGCGCTCTCAGTGCTTAGGCATAACCCCATACTCCCTCTAGCCCCTCATCGATTGTTTCCTATCGGAGTCAACATTACTGCCAATCTACTGTTTATCTGTGTCGTGTGCAGCGTTTACAGTCGTGTAGATGCAGCTATCTGCAGCATTGAGCAGTGATGAGGGATGGATCACATAATGCGTGGCAGGGAGGAGGTGGTTGCACACCACACACAGCATCACATAACCATCTGATGACATCTTCACAAGGACACTAATGTAGGGGATGGGGTTGGGGGAGAGGGATGGAGGGAAGGGAGGGAGGGAGGGAGGGAGGGAGGAGAGGAGAGAAGAGAAGAGGGGGGGAGGAGGGAGTAGTGGAGGAGTGGGGAGGAGGAGAGGAGGATGGTGAGAGATAAGCGGGATGTCTTCTGAGTGTGGCCACTAGAAACATCACCACCTGCCAACTCTGTCTCTCTCTCTCACACACACACACGCACACACACACACACACACACACACAACCACACACGTACGCATGCACGCATGCACACACCTGCCTGCACACAAACACACATCACCATTACGTTCAACTCTGAGCTAGCAGTGTGTGTCCTGCCCATCTGCAAGCTGCTGGTAGGTGGAAGAGAAAGAGCAGCTAGCAGCAGACAGGTGAAACAATCCAGTCACAAGGAGAGAGGGAGAGAGGGGGGGGGGGAGGGAAGAGAGGAAGAGGGGGGGAGAGAGGGGGGGAGAGAGGGGAGAAGAGAGAGAGAGACCGAGAGAGGGGAAGAGAGAAGGGAGACGAGAGGAGGGGGAGAGAGAGAGGGACAGAGAGAGAGGAGGAGAGAGAGAGGGGAGAGAGAGGAGGAGAGTTGGAGGGGAGAGAGGGAAGAGAGAGGGGAGGAGAGAGAGGGGAGAAAAAGAGGGAGAGGGAGGGGAGGAGAGAGGGGAGAGAGAGGAAGAGAGGGGGAGAGAGAGGAGGAGACAGAGAGGAGGAGAGAGAGAGAGGAGGAGAGAGAGAGAGGGGGGAGAAAGAGGGGAAAGAGAGGGGAGAGAGGAAGAGAGAGAGTAAAAGAGAGAGGGAGAGAGAGGGGAGAGAGAGAGGAGGAGAGAGATGGGGAAAAGAGGGAAGAGAGAAGGGAGAGAGAGGGAAAAAGAGGGGAGAGATTTTGAAACAAGGTGAAGTGTTTTGAGGTGTGTGACAGACAGGAGACAGGTGCGTGATCGACAAGACAGACAGGCAGACGGACAGAAAGAAGAGAGGGGGATAATGGATGAAAAGAGAGGGGAGGGAGAGAGGAAGGGTGAGAGAGAAGGGAGGGATGGAGGGAGAAAGGGTGAGAGAGAAGGGGGGAGGAAGGAAGGCTGAGAGAGAAGGAAGGGAGGGAGGAATGGTGAGAGAGAAGGGAGGGAGAGAGGAAGGGTGAGAGAGAAGGGAGGGAGAGAGGAAGGGTGTGAGAGAAGGGAGGGAGAGAGAAAGGGTGAGAGAGAAAGGAGGAAGAGAGGAAGGGGGAGAGAGAAGGGAGTTTAGAACACTTCTTCAAATACGTTGCTCAGAAACCTTCAGTATGAAAAACTGATGAATGAGAACATATAGGTGTATGTGTGTACGTGTGTGAAAGAGAGAGAGGGAGAAGAGGAAAGAGAGACAGCGAGAGGAACAGAGAGAGACAGCAAGAGGAACAGAGAGAGAAACCGAGAGGAAAAGAGAGAGAGGATTAGAGAGAGAGACAGGGAGTAACAGAGAGAGGAAGAGAGAGGAAAAGAGAGAGAGGAATAGATAGAGAGAAACAGGGAGGAAGAGAGAGAGGAACAGAGAGTTCGACATAGACAGGGAGAGAGAGAGAGAGAGAGAGAGAGAGAGAGAAGAGAGAGAGAGAGAGAGGAACAGAGAGTTCGACATAGACAGGGACAGAGAGAGAGAGGACAGGATCAGTTCTGGGGATTCAGAGTATTTGTAGGGTTATTTTCAGCTCCATTAACTCTAATACAGATAACCATCTACTGTGTCTCTGACACTCACTCTTCCTCCCTACCTCCCTCCCCCTCTCCCTCCCTCCCCCCTCCCTCCCTCCTCCCTCCCCCCTTTCTCCCACCCTTCCACCCTCCGTCCGTCCACCCATGTATAGTACTCAGTCATCTACCAACCATCCCTTCATTCACCTATCCCTCCATCTCTTTCTGCATTCCTGTCAGTCCTTGTATTCATCCCTTCATTTGTATTCATCCCTCCATCCCTGCCTGTGCTGTATTCACCTATCTAGCATTGTATCCATGACATTATCCCTCGGATCATCCATCACATCCTACACTCATCCATTTCTTCATCTGTCTGGGCACCTGTTTGCTTAACCATTCATCCATTCCACTGCAAAAAAACAAAAAAAAATTATTAACCCCATCAGGAAACTCTTCCTTATAGCCTGGGTGGGAAACAGGAAGTGACATGTCTCTGATGAGTGTGGAACAGGAAGTAACAGTTCTCTGATGGGTGGGAAACAGGAAGTGACATGTCTCTGATGGGTGTGAAACAGGAAGTGACATGTCTCTGATGGGTGTGAAACAGGAAGTAACATGTCTCTGATGTGTGTGGAACAGGAAGTGACAGTTCATCCCTGGAATGTGAAACAGGAAGTGACATTGCAGCAAGAAGTCACAACACATGATCCACCCAACATAAGGATTTAACCGCATTGAGCTGCCCTGCCTGATTAATATCTCAGATTTACGTTTCACAGCTCAGAAAAAAAGCAGCAAGGGGCAGAGAGGACGCAGAGGGTCTAGAACCTGGCTCCGCCCCCTGGCCCACGCCTCCTGTGTGACTATGCTCTCACAGACACATTGCAACAGAGGAAGATGAGGAAGAAGATAATGAGGAAGAAACCAAACACTTCAGTTCCTTTGATGAAGACAGTGTCTTTACAGAGGAGAGGAAGGGAGAGAGAGAAGAAGGGGGGGAGTGCGGGAGAGAGAAAGACAGGAAGAGAGAAGGGGAGGAAGAGATAGATAGAGAGGGGAGAGATGGGAATAGCGGAGAGGAGACAGACGAGGACATGAGAGGAGGGATGAGTGCAGTGGGCTTAAGAATGGATGCCAGTCATTGAGCAGGAACCCCCCTCAGGCCAACCATTAGCAAGCAAGAGGCAATCACCATCTCCTCACTGAGCTCTCCCTCCTCCCTTGAATCCCCTCCCTCCCCCCTGCCCCTCTCTCCCCTCTCTCCCCCCCGCTGCCCCCCTCTCTCCTCTGCCTCTCCCTCTCTCTCCCTCCCCTCCCTCTCCTACCTCGCTCTCTCCCTCCCTCCATCCCTCCCACCGTCACCTCCCCCCTCCTGATCTCCCCTCCCTTCCTCCCTGCCACTCCCTTCCCTCCCCTCCCTCTCCCCTCTCTCCCCTCCTCTCCCTCTCTCTCCCTCCCCTCCCTCTCCTACCTTCCTCTTTCCCTCCCTCCATCCCTCCACCCTCACCTCCCCCCTCCACTCCTCCTCTCCCACCTCCCTATCCCCTCCCTTCCTCCCTCGCCCCTCCCTCCCTCACCTCCCTCTCTCACCATCATTCTTTAGTCTTTTCCCCTTTTGTGTGTATCTGCATCTGTCTATCTGTGTGTGTGTGTGTTTGTGTTTTTATGAGTGTGTGTGTGTGGGATGTTCCATTACACAATATTAGCAGGTGTGCTGGACATCTCTTCTGGTATAATGAGCCTGTCGAGGCCACACACACGCGCGCACGTACGTGCACACACACACGTACACACACGCATGCACACATACACAAACACATAAGCACACGTACACACACACACACACACACGCACATACACACACAAACACCCACACATACATGCACATGCAATCACCCACCCACCCACATACACACGCACAGGCACACAGGCGCGCACACAGGCACGTACACACACACACGCACAGACACATGCACGCACACACACACACACGTGCACACAAACACACATCCACACACAAACACCCCCTCTGTGTCTCTAAAGGCCTTCAGTCACTATCTCAGTCACCATCTCCAGCTCTGACAGGCTTGCCCACTCACACACACCTTGCCCCAAGGGCCTGGCGCATTACGAAACAATTAATCCCTTAATTGACAGTTAATTAATCTAAAGTCAATTTAACCTTGCCACTGTAACCTTGAGATAAACTGAGCTGTAGCTGGGACAGACAGGGGTCAGGATGGGGGTGAGGATTGGGTAACACCAGGGGTGAGAATGGGGGTGAGGATTGGGTAACACCAGGGGTGAGAATGGGGGTGAGAGCAGACTAATTTCTTTCATGTCTCTCCTTGAATGTCTCTCTCTCTCTCTCACTCTCTCTCTTTCCGCTCCTCACTCTCTCTTTCTTCTCTCTCTCCAGTATTTTTCCCTAGTCACGGCAAGATTTCATACTGTCAGTTGGTGGGGAAGATGGTCATTTAGATGGTGTGTGTATGTGGGGGGGTACACAGTGTTTAGGGGGGTACACAGTGTGTGTGTTTGTGTGTTTGTGTG
>BROE01000109.1:0-15019 GCA_036571765.1 Plecoglossus altivelis
TACAGTGGCTGATAACCAACAGTAGGTTATGATGACTCATTACAAGGAGTTCAAAATGGCTGCCGTTCTTGAACGACAAACGGAGACATATAACTCCAGCAAGCCGAACTTGTAGATGTACTAGTTGCCAGGACAAGCTTTCACATGGATCTTATGGCTGGTGTAGCATCAACCGTTCAACAATTCTTTCCTCTTCTGTAGTCGTAGAGTCTCTGGTGTCCACAGACCTGACACTGATGCAGTCCTGGCCTGCTGGGCAAGGTGTACCCCCACACAGGAACACCACAGGAGGGGGAGTGGTGGATTGAGGGGTGGTGGTTGTTGGCATGAAGGTGGTGGTGGAGGTGGAGGTGTAGGCTGGAGTGGTGTTAGTCCAGGGTGGGGTGGTGCTAGTGTAGGGCGACGAGAGATCAAATCTTTGATGCTTCTTGCTCAACATAGCATTAGCATGAGAATGCTAACATATCCACAGTATAGCATAATGCTAACATAGCTTTAGCCAGACAATGCTAACATAGCTTTAGCCTGACAATGCTAACTTAGCTTTAGCCTGACAATGCTAACATAGCTTTAGCCTGATCTGATCAAACTGTCTGTGGGTAGGACAGCACAGCGATGCCATCAACTGTTGATAAAGGGAACTACAAGGATGTTTTTTCCTAATGTGCATCAGGGCTGTTCAACTCTGGTCCTCAGGGAAAACCTATCCTGAATGTTCTAGAACAGTGGTTCTTAACCTGGGTTCGGTTGAACCCCAGGGGTTCGGTGAGTCAGTCTCAGGGGTTCGGTGGAGGTCAAGACACACACCTGACTCATATGATTATATGACTTTGAAAAAATCATATTTCCGTTTTTCAATTAAGAAGGACACAATTATATGAGGCTTGACCAGAGACCTGCTTGTAAATTAAGAAGGGTTCGGTGAATGCGCATATGAAACTGGTGGGGTTCAGTACCTCCAACAAGGTTAAGAACCACTGTTCTAGATGTTTCCCTGCTCTAGCACACCTGATTCTAATGATGGGTCGTTATCAGGCTTCCACAGAGCTTGATAACAACCCATTCATTAGAATCAGGTGTGCTGGAGCAGGGAAACATCGAAAACCTTCAGGACAGCGACCCTCCAGGACCAAGGTTTGACACCCAAGTTCAAGTTCAAAGGAGTTCTTGGAAGACAGAACAGATATGATACTGAGTCAGTGAGTCAGTGAGTCAGTGAGTCAGTGAGTCAGTGAGTCAGTGAGTCAGTGAGTCAGTGAGTCAGTGAGTCAGTGAGTCAGTGAGTCAGTGAGTCAGTGAGTCAGTGAGTCAGTGAGTAAACAAGTGAACTTGATATATTTAGACTGTAAATCTACATTTGAAGGATTTGCAGGCTGATCAAATAACCACCGGGTAACACATGGGAAGAACATGTCAACTGGTCAACTTTTAGAACTTGGGTTCTGCACTAAAGACTCTGTAATAATATGTATCTATTATTCGCACATGTACAATACTCTTTGCACATGCAGATCGGTAAGTATTCGTACAGTTTGGTAAGTGTTCGTACAGTTTGTATAATTTGTATTTTTTAGTTTATGTATAGGAAAATTGTTATATTTATTTTAAATTGATTGTTGTTTGCCTGTACTGTTGTATGTCTGTACATCTGTAGCACCGTGGCTCTGTGAGGCACGACATTTCGTTCCACTGTATGTCCCCGCATGTAGCGGAATGACAATAAAGCACAACTTGAACTTGAGATAGTATACACAACAATACTGAACAATGCATTGTAAGCTGTATACTGTATGCAATTAACACATTTTTATGGCACAGATCATTGTACTTTCCATTTGTCCAAGTAGAATTAGATTGAAATTCAGTCGATTTTAAAGTGGTAGCAGGTTCATATCAACACAGAACAAGAATTACAGGTAAAACTGTTTTGGAGGCGCATAAGCTGTCGTCCAAGAGAATCTATGTACATTTCTGAACAAGATCAAACGCAATTGGTAGATTAATTGAAAAATTCACAGTAACTATCAAAGTTTAAATCCAAATAATGCTTTGACCTCGCTGTAAGTCCTCAGAAATAGCGTAACAAGTAAGGATATTTTCTGGAATAAAAAAATCTCTAAACAGTTTAAGCCTGAAGGGGCAGAAACAGTTTCTGTAAAAATGTTCTTGTGGGCTCCATACCTTGTGAACCTGCAGCACAGCACACCCTCCAACCATGACGTGCCTACCCTCCAAGGGAAATAGCTTCTGAACTGGAAAGCCCTGAGTGAAACCTGTCAGATTAGCAGATTATTTCACTTGACAGTTACCAGGACTGAAAGACGTTTAATAGGAATGCAAAGATTTTGCACTTGGCACAGAAACTTTCTAGATGAGCTTCATTCTTTTCCTTAGAGTGAAGCGAAGGTAGTCGTCCAATCAGAGCACAAACTGAGGGGGCTTGTTCGAAGAGTATTTCCTATAACAACACATTTTAATAACAGCAAGAAATATAATCAAGTTATTAATCAAAAGTCTGAGTTTTGCTTTGTCAAACATGTACCAGTTATGCTTTGTGCCTTCAGTGGCACAGACAGGCAATGATTCTCTTTCTACAATTATTCATTTGCTTGTTTAGCAGACACTTTTATCCACAACGATATACAAACAGTGGGTAAAGTGTAGGAGGTCGATATTGCATGTCAGTAGTGACTGACAGGCCTAACCCTTCTCATTGTTCATACAACATGATTGGTCTCCCTTTGTATTGTAATGAAGCAGGCGTGATGGAATTTGGCAAACACCTTCAGTGTGATTGTCTGGGTTCCAGTAAAGTTTTTTTCTTGACGTGAAAACCTGCTGGTCCTACATTTGGCAATAGTGGCTTCAGAGTCATATATCCATCAAAATCTAGACAGTGAACACGCATTTGGTGCTGACAGCAGGAAGGTGCAGAACAGAATAAAAAGGCCAGTTTGAGACATTTGTCGTCAGTGTCTTCACTTTGACTGAGGAGAGAGCAGTGTGATCAGACCTACGATCTAGTCTGTGTAAGTACCAACATCTACCTGGAAACTTTATTTTGATTATATATTTGCATTATCTTGACTTTATTGGCAACACTGATTAATTTAATAAAGAATGACATAAATGTCACACAAATGTCATATCCCTGTATTCCATACTTTTTTGGGCTGTCATGGTTTAGATGTATTGTAACATTTTTAACTAAACTGCAAATTCATCCATGTGCTGTCATATATATTCATGACAACAAAAAATCATATCAAGTCAAGAGAAAAACGCTTAATCATGTTTTCACTGAGGCAGCCAGGAACACAATTATATGTGGCTGGACCAGAGACCTGCTTGTAAAACTAATTTAATAAAACTTGTTTAACTAATAACAGCAGGAATCTTTCTGGTACTGAACTGACAACTACAGAACCTTCTATAAATGTATCACTATGTTTCGGAGAGCAAGATGCACATTTTGACACCCTTCGTGTAGTGCAAAGACTGGAATGAGTGAATGCGATGACGATAGTGTGCCTTTAGCCAGCAAACAAAGTAACCTGAGTTTGTGTTGCTCGTATGTGAATGAAAATGTTTTTCAGGATTTCTGTCAAACGAGAATGAAGCCTGGCATGATGATGTCAGATTGTCTGTTGTTACTCCTGGTCATGCAAGCTCTTCATCATGCTTCAGGTAGGATGTGAACATGCTATTTCTGTCTAATAAGGAATGGTCATTCATGAACATTAATATAACTTTTGATATGAATCCAGTCATCATTTGTTTCTGGTACACATGAACTATTGAGGTCTTGTGAATAGAAAAGGTGTATAGCTTATAGCACCACACATGGGCATATGTGGGTCACTAGGTGTTTAGGAGTAGTGAGTGACCTATTATATGATTGGGACAGATTTCAAGTCAACTATCATTCCAATTGAATTAATTACCTACCTGGGATGATGCTCACTAACAGGAAAATAACTCACATAATCTACAATGAAAATCTTCATGCATCCTTTCTCTTGGTTGCTTTCTGTGCTTATAGCTAGCGCTCCTCTGAGATTGGTCAACGGTTACGATGACAGCAGGTGCTCCGGCAGAGTGGAGATCTTCCACCAGGGCCAGTGGGGTACGGTGTGTGATGACAGCTGGGACCTGCAGGATGCCGAGGTGGTGTGCAGACAGCTGGGTTGTGGCAGCGCCCTGTCGGCTTTAGAGGAGAGCATGTTTGGTGATGGCAGTGGGGATATCTGGTTGGACGAAGTTGAATGTTTAGGGTCAGAGTCCTCCCTGGAAAACTGCACCCATGATGGGTTTGGCAAAAGTGACTGTGAACATAGCGAAGATGCCGGGGTCGTCTGTGAGTGTGAGTGTTAAACCGTGCATTTCAATTGCAGCGCTGGTAATAATTGACTTGATAGATGCATTTTACATCAATTATCATCTCCAGTCCTAAACATGTTATCCCATCTTCTTCACTAACAATGTTTCCCTGTCTTATTCTTTCCCTGGGCTGTTGTCTGTAACCTACTTAATAGATGTACATTCTACCAGATTGGTCAACGGTGACCCTGAGAACCCTGCCTGCTCCGGCAGAGTGGAGATCTTCCACCAGGACCAGTGGGGTACGGTGTGTGATGACAGCTGGGACCTGCAGGATGCCGAGGTGGTGTGCAGACAGCTGGGTTGTGGCAGCGCCCTGTCTGCTACATCATCTGCCAGCTTCGGCCAGGGCAGCGGGCCAATCTGGCTGGATGACGTCGGGTGTTCAGGGTCAGAGTCCTACCTGAAAAACTGCAGCCATCCAGGCTTTGTCAAGGACACCTGTTTGCACAACCAAGATGCCGGGGTCGTCTGTGAGCGTGAGTGTTAAACCGTGCATTTCAATTGCAGTGCTGGTAATAATTGACATGAAAGATGCATTTTACATCAATTATCATCTCCAGTCCTGTTCTAGAACATGTTCCCCTGTGCTTCTACAGAACATGTTCCCCACTCAGTTCTGGATGACGCCTGGCGCTCAACAGACTTCAGAAACGATGGTAACCCGCTCTGTGACCAGAGAATGAGTTGGCAGGGATGGTATCGCTTGTTCCTGGGGGGCAACAGTACCCAGATGCCAGAGACGTGTGTGGAAGAGAACATGTGTGGGACCCACGCTGCTTTGTGGATCAACAGCCCTCACCCCCTGCTGAGAGACGGCGTGGTGGAACGGGGAACCTGTGGGAAATGGTCTTGGGGAGCTGGCAATGGCGACTGCTGTGCCATTAGGTCAAACCCCATCCATGTCAAAGCCTGCCCTGGCAACTATTTTGTCTACAAGTTTGTCCAACCAAGTGGCTGTTATTTGGCTTATTGCGCAGGTATGTAACCACTGTGGAGTGTTTGTAAATACTTTGAAATTGGGAATGTTAGAGTAATGTATTGTTCATTATCATAGCATTCAAATCAGTCTCATACATTTGTTTTCGAACAAGAAATGGGTTAATAACATGTCATTACAGATTATCAGTAACAGACATTTATTCGATACAACAATTTTAAAATGGTCATTTCTTTACTTTATTCTTTCAGTATTGTTTTTCCAGTTCTCACACAGCTTCCATAAACCCATTGTGATGTTTACATCTCTTCCCAGTTAGTCGGGGGAACTCCACCACCACCACCACCGCAACAACCTCTCTCACACCATACAACCACTTCCACACCATCACTTAACACCACTAATCCACGCTACACACCACGACCACCTCTAAACAACAACTACGCACTATTTCACCTACACCATCACCACCAACTCCACCCTACCAGCACCACCGTACGTCTAATCCAACAACTACTCACTATAAACTAAACCAGCCAACACCACAGGTCCACAATGACCCTTCTCACACCTTAGTAACAACAACCATGACTAGTACCGATGTCTGCTCCAACACGCACCTGCTCCGACACCCGCTTGCAACAAACCCCACACTCCTCCACCTCCACAAGCTACACTCGTTTAATTCCACACCAACAACCACCACCCCTCAATCCACCACTCCCCCTCCTGTGGTGTTCCTGTGTGGGGGCACACCTTGCCCAGCAGGCCAAGACTGTATCAGTGTCAATGGTTCCCTTCGCTGTGCTGACCCCTGTAGCCAGTACTCAGTTCTGGATGACGCCTGGCGCTCAACAGATTTCAGAAACGATGGTAACCTGCACTGTGACAGGGATATCAGTTGGCAGGGATGGTATCGCTTGTTCCTGGGGGGCAACAGTACCCAGATGCCAGAGACGTGTGTGGAAGAGAACATGTGTGGAACCCACGCTGCTTTGTGGATCACCAGCGCTCACCCCCTGCTGAGAGACGGCGTGGTGGAACGGGGAACCTGTGGGAAATGGTCCTGGGGAGCTGGCAATGGCAACTGCTGTGCCTTTAGGTCAAACCCCATCCATGTCAAAGCCTGCCCTGGCAACTATTTTGTCTACAAGTTTGTTAAAACAAGTAACTGTTATTTGGCTTATTGCGCAGGTATGTAACCACTGTGGAGTGTTTGTAAATACTTTGAAATTGGGAATGTTAGAGTAACGTATTGTTCATTATCATAGCATTCAAATCAGTCTCATACATTTATTTTTGAACAAAAAATGGGTCAATAACATGTCATTACAGATGATCAGTAACAGACATTTATTCTATACAACAATTTAAAAGTTGTCATTTCTTTATCTTATTCTTTCAGTATTGTTTTTCCAGTTCTCAAACAGCTGCTATAATCCCATTGTGATGTTTACATCTCTTCCCAGTTAGTCGGGGGAACTCCACCATCACCACCACCCCCAACACATCACCCATCAGAAACAAACGCACATGGAGCCAGTAAGTTCAAAACAGTGAAAGTCCAAATAACGTCACCTGGACTTAAGGTGGTCAAAGATTTATGTATTTATCTTCAACAAGGCAAAATTAACTAAATCAGCTGAGAAATTAACTCTGATATGTATGTAGGATAAATAATATTTGTGTATTCTATGTCTAGACAGTATCAAATAAGAGATAAGATTGAACATTGATCAAGTCCTGTATAGTATTTTATTTCTGTCCTTTATTTCTTACCTTATTTCACCTCTCTGACTTTCTTTCTCTCATTAAATCTTTTTTCTAGAAGTATCCCCACAGCTGATGTGTGGGAGGCGCTACATTGATGTGGGTCTCCTCAAGTTTCAGCTAGCAGCCAAACACCTGGACCCATCATCCGCTCATCTGGCCAATCCCCGCTGCTCCTCCTCCCAGGAGCGTAACAGGACAGTGTGGTTTCAGGTTGAACGTTGGGAAGGCAGCTGTGGAACCACTCTGACGGTGAGGACATGGTTACTCTAACACTCTGCCTGCCTGTTTCTGCCTGATTGATCAACTCTGCACAGGCTGGGCAGCTGATATGATCCTTTTCCTTCTCTCTCCAGACCAACGGCAGCCACGCCATCTACTCCAACAGTCTGTTCATCTACCCGTTCAGTGAGAACTTGGTTCAACCTGTGAGGATCCCTTTCTCCTGCTCCTATCCTCTGGAGACAGAGGCCAGCCTGGATATGGCCATCAAACCATACTTGGAGTAGGTGGACCCTTACAAACTCATTGACACATTTCGTTTTTGATTTCAACGTGTGTGTTCTGACTTTGTTGTTTAATTGTTCCATATCTTGTCAGTCTTGAAGGTGCGGCGAAAGATGAGGGTGCCAAGGCCAGGACCTCCATGTCTCTGTTCCGTGATGCCAACTACACAGATCCTTACTCTGCAGGCCCGGTCATTCTGCCCCTGGGCTCCATCCTACACGTGGGCGTGTCTGTTGAAGAGACCGAGACTGAACGCTTTGTGGCCGTTCTGGAGGACTGCTACGCCACCCACTCCCCTGATCCTGATGACCTCTTGAAATACTTCCTCATCCAGCACAAGTATGTGAACCTGGAGAGGGGAAGACAAGAATATGTCTGTATTTGTATGTTTGTTTAACCCCCCTGTTTCTCCAGGTGTTCTAGCGACCGTCGCCAAGTGACTGTGCACAACAACGGCTTGTCCCTCCAGGCTCGCTTCTCTGCGCTGCTGTTCCTGTTCCAGGGGGACTACAGGGACGTCTACCTGCATTGCAGTCTCAACCTGTGTGACCAAAGGAACTCCACCTGCACTCCTGTGAGTCCTCCCACCCTCCTTCCTGGTCTTTGTGACTCTGTGGTCACCCTGTCTTTGGTCTCTCTGACTCTCTGGTCACTGACACCTCTGCTCACTCTGACTCTCTAGTCTCTCTGACTCCCTGGTCTCTCTGACTGTCTGGTGTCTCTCCACAGGTGTGTTCAGGAAGGTCCCGTCGATCTGTCGACGAACTCGTACCCCTCAAGCCTGTCAGCATTGGACCAATCACCTGTGAGTATAAATCACAGTCATGATGAGTCATGATGTTGTCATAGTTAGGGTCTCCCTGGTAACACTGTGTTTGACCCTGACCTCTGACCTCCAGTTGGCTAGAGTCTGGAGTGAGCTGATGAAGTCACACCTCCCTGGAAACAGCTTCATGACCATCCCTATGGCAACCGGCTCAGGCTCACTCCTGTTTCCTGTCTTTTAAAAACTTTAAACTATGGAAATGATGACAAATCCCCTGCATATAAATAACTGTAAGCCTTAAATTGTGAGTTGTTGTTTCTGAAGGTTTACATTCTATCAATATTAATTTCATTCAAGGGAGTAATGGGAACACTACTAAATAAATGTAGCTTGTAATGTAATTTTTCTTAACTTTGTCTTTAACTTAACCACTTCCCATTTCACCAAAAGCATGGATTCATGTGTAACAATCAAAGCTCTATGAACTCTGACTCTAATAAAGTACAAATTATTTTAAAGATGTAAAAATTGCTAATCAGATTTTTACTGAGTCCTCCATCCATTGTCCGATTTATTCACTGAAAACCTCAATCACAGGCTTCAACCACAGTTTGTTAATGATGGTTTGTATTACTGTAACAATCAACAGACATGGAAATAAAACACAAGCAGCAAGTAACATAGTTTTTATCTTATGACAGCATAAATATATAAGATCGGATCAAACAAGAATTTGTTTCAGCATCGTTCCTGTCTATCGATCAACACTGTCAAATCTTCCTTGTAGCTGATTTTGAAAACCTGGATTGTGATGTTTCAACACCCATGAACTCTTCCCTGTTGTATGTTAAGCGTGTGTTCTGCACCTGTCTGTCACCACCCGTCTCTGGAGGAGGGGATCCCTCGCTGAATTGTTCCTCCCGAGGTTTCTTCAATTTGATCTCTTCTGGTGATTTTTTTTTTAGGGAGTTATTCCTGGTCTTCCTGGAGGGTTTAAGGTGGCTGAGGGGCAGTTCTATGGGGGTATGTGAAGCTCCCTGTGACTGCTTTCTCATTAAAAGGGCTATACAAATAGACCTACTGTAAATTTGATTTGAAAATATGAAAGAAACCATTACAACTTGGTCTTGTCAACAAACAACAAAGATAAACGGTCTAAAAACCTCTGTTGGGCTGGATTCCTCCATGAAAACACTCCACACCTAATGTCACCACAGACCAAGTCCATTGCCTGTAGGAGATCCACCCTGCTACTGTATAGGGGTTTCCAACATAGACCCTCCACTGCCACGCAGAGATAAGTTCTTCATTTGGGTTGAGAAAAGGGATGTATGGTGGAAGGCAAAGATTCACAGTGAAAAATGTTGGTTGACGTTGAACTATTCTTGTATAAGGACACCAGTTAAAGCAGACATTGTCTCCGACCACAATTAGAAAAAAGCGTGAAAAATGTTGGAATCATGGTGTATTACAGATGACAGCTGTATTATAGTTGTTTTAACTGTTTGCTGCCTGTTTACCATTTAGCAGCACAAGTACATCACAGTAAAAAAAATGGTTGGGTCAGGCTAAAACGGTGCTAAAATATATGTCTCAGAAGCGTAACGTTGGCATAGCAACGGATTTGAATGGCATCGTGACGTTAGATATGACAGTTTTTGGCACTAGGTCAGTTTTTGGCCTAACAGTTGCATGGGTGCTAAAATATATGTGTATAGTATACCGCGTGTTTAAACAGCTATTACATATACGTTAGAACATGTGTACATTACAGTAGGTTCTTACATATATGTTATCATTTCTACAGTAAAGGTTTAAATTATAGCCACAACTGTAAATCAACTCTAATTATGCTACACTGAACCCCATTCTATACATCAAATGTTCAGTGGCCTAAACCCATGTTGAATCAGACACTCTTTTGGCACAACTCTAAACACTTTTTCATTCTCTAAAACTCTCTGTCACTGAGAGAGATGTTTCAGAGATCTCACAGAGATCTAATGTTTATTCCTATTTTCATACTTTGTAAAGTGGACTTTTTGAACCTCCCTTTATGCTAAACTGCAACTTCTGCAGACACTGACACTTATGACAGGAGTGGTCATGTGACTAACTGTGAACTAACTGACAGGGTTGACTGACTACTCATGGCTAATCTGCTCTGCATGTCTGATGAGACAGTGTTAGCTCCCTGAGCTAAAGCCCTTCCCTCACACTGAGGGAGCTAACCTAACGCTCTGAACCACCTCTGCTAGCGCTGCATGTGAGCCAGTAGGTTTGTGCTTCCTCTAATGTGCTGGTGATGTGTGACTGTGTTGCAGCGGTACTGGGTCAGGAGAGGGTAATATCTTACCCCCTCCTGAGTGTCTGTGCCTTGAGAGGTTCATCAGTGGTCCTGTCCTGCTCCTATTATTACCCTGAAAGTCACACAGTCACTAGAACAGAGTGGTGTAAATGGAAGAACGGTCAAGGATACACCTACAAAATCCAGAACCAACCAGAGTATGCAGGTCGTGTGCAGTACCTTGGGGATAAGAAGGGAGACTGCAGCCTGACCATCACAGACCTGAGAGACACGGACTCAGGATCCTACTACTTCACATTTCAAACAACAGCCTCTTCACACTGGCAAACTGGCTCACAGGGAATCACTCTCTCAGTCACAGGTACCAAAGTCTTGTAGGACCTTTGTATCATTTCAGGGATCCTAGTTTGAGTCAAGTGAACAGGGAACAACTAAGATCTGATCTATTCGCTTCCTTACCCAGCTCTGCAGGTGACGGTAACAGGGCAATACAGTAAGACACTCACCTGTAGTTCCACCTGTACTGTAACTGGATCTATCGGCTACATCTGGTACAAGAACGGAGAATCTCTGCATGGAGGAACCCCGACCCAGTACAGTCTATATGTATACAGTACTGATGTCAACAGCTACTCCTGTGCAGTATCAGGCCATGAGGATCTCCCCTCTCCTGCAGTGTGTGAGTCTGGATTACGTCTCAGTCTTTTGTAGTTCAGGAAGAGTTCTGTTCATCAATGAATTCAATCGTTCCATCATGTCTGACTGACTTCGAGGGGAGGAGGGTTTTTCTAGTATCACCCAGGATACTGGACATGCTGCACTCATGTCAGAAAAGGTTTTGTTCATGAAACTGATCAGCTTTGCAGGGGTCTTTCAGGAAATATATTGTACATGCTGAAAAATACAGTTACAATATGTTTGATTGTAGAGTTCATATTTTTATGCTGATATTTTTCAAGTGTTTCTGGTCAGAACTGTTTGTATTTACTGAGATTTTTTTTCTGCATTTCATTGTTGTACAGAAATGTACATTAGAGCAGACACACCCTATACAGAAACAAGAACTTTAGGTTTTGAATAACAGAGTGTACATGGTACCTCTAAACATTTAATATTATATCAAAGGTATTTGCAACATGAGACAAATGTTGGCTTTCGAGACGTGTTTGTGATATTCTGAATGAAGTGCTGTATTTTTCAGGAGGTGCAAGGCATTTTGGATTTTGTGTGTGCAATTTTTTGATTTGTGTGTAAATTTTGAATAAAAGTGGAAACGTTGTCAAACTTTATGTAAGCAGTTGTGAGTGTGATTAAAGTTTGCTTTGTTTTGAATAAATCTAAAGTCGATGATTAGCCGTTTTTACTTCTTTATTAGAGTCAGATTTCCTCAAGCCTTGATTATTAAAAATAAATCCATACTTTTGATCAGATAAGTGATTAAAGGGGTTAAAGGAAAAGTAGAAAGTTTATTTAGTATTCTATCCTTATTCAGCAGTGGTCCCTTTTTCCCTAGAATAAAATAATCATGAAAGTAAAACATAATCTAAATCATAAAGTTATTTTTATGTAGGTGATTTGTCCAAATTTCCATAGTTTAAAGTTTTTAAAAGACAGGAAACAGGAGTGAGCCTGAGCCGGTTGCCATAGGGATGGTCATGAAGCTGTTCCGAGGGAGGTGTGACTTCATCAGCTCACTCCAGACTCTAGCCAACTGGAGGTCAGGGACAAACACAGTGTTACCAGGGAGACCGTTGCTATGACAACATCATGACTCATCATGGCTGTGGTTTATACTCACAGGTGATTGGTCCAATGCTGACAGGCTTGAGGGGTACGAGTTCGTCGACAGATCGACGTGACCTTCCTGAACACACCTGTGGAGAGACACCAGACAGTCAGAGAGACCAGGGAGTCAGAGAGACAAGACAGTCAGAGTGAGCAGAGAGTCATAGTGACCAGAGAGACCAGAGAGTCAGAGTGACCAGAGAGACCAGAGAGTCAGAGAGACATCAGAGAGTCAGAGTGACCACAGAAAGACATCAGGGACTGGGAGAGACCAGAGAGTCAGAGTTAATAGAGAGACCAGGAAGT
The DNA here is from genome assembly GCA_036571765.1 of Plecoglossus altivelis. Lineage (NCBI taxonomy): Eukaryota > Metazoa > Chordata > Actinopteri > Osmeriformes > Plecoglossidae > Plecoglossus > Plecoglossus altivelis. The sequence continues at coordinate 12,763 of BROE01000109.1, forward strand.
CAGAGAGACCAAAGACAGAGTGGCCAAAGAGTCAGGAAAACCAGGAAGGAGGGTGGGAGGACTCACAGGAGTGCAGGTGGAGTTCCTGTGGTCACACAGGTTGAGACTGCAGTGCAGGTAGACGTCCCTGTAGTCCCCCTGGAACAAGAACAGCAGCGCAGAGAAGCGAGCCTGGAGGGACAAGCCACTCTCCTCCACGCTCACCTGGCGACGGTCGGTAGGACACCTGGAGATATGATGAGTTTTAGACACAAACAGAGACACAAGCAAACACATTTCACTATCCAAGCTCACATACTTGTGTTGGATGAGGAAGTGTTTCAAGACGTCATCAGGATCAGGGGAGTGGGTAGCGTAGCAGTCCTCCAGAACGACCACAAAGGCCTCAGAGTCTGCCTCTTCAACAGACACGCCCACGTGTAGGATGGAGCCCAGGGGCAGAGAGACCGGGCCTGCAGAGTAAGGAGCTGTGTAGTTGGCATCCTGGAACAGAGACATGGAGGTCCTGGCCTTGGCACCTACATCTTTCAAAGCACCTTCAAGACTGACAAGATATGAAACAAGTAAACAACAAAGTCACAAACAACAAAGTCGGAACACAACTGAAAACTAAGTGTGTTAATATTGGAGTTTGTAAGGGTCCACCTACTCCAGGTATGGTTTCATGACCACATCCAGGCTTGCCACTATGTCCAGAGGATAGGAGCAGGAGAAAGGGATTATTAGGGGTTGAACCAAGGTCTCACTGATCGTGTAGACGAACAGACTGTTGGAGTAGATGGCGAAGCTGCCATTGGCCTGGAGAGAGAAGGAAAAGGATCATATCAGCTGCCCAGCCTGTGCAGAGTTGATCAATCAGGCAGAAACAGGCAGGCAGAGTGGTAGAGTAACCGTGTCCTCACCGTCAGAGTGGTTCCACAGCTGCCTTCCCAACGTTCCATCTGGAACCACACCGTCCCGTTACGCTCCTCTGAGGGGCAGCGGGGATTGGCCAGGTGAGTGGATGATGGGTCCAGGTGATTGGCTGCTAGCTGAGACTTAAGGAGACCCACATCAACGTAGCTCCTCCCACACGTTAACTCTGGGCTTACTTCAGGATAGAGAGAACATGATGAACAGAGTGAAAGACTGATTTTGTTGTGGAAGAAAATTGAAAATGAAAAAAACATTTAATGAGGAGACAAAAAGCAGAGGGGACGACAAAAAATGAGAAGCATGTAAAATACCAGCTGTGGTCGTCGTGGGAGGAGCTGTGGTCGTCGTGGGAGGAGCTGTGGTCGTCGTGGGAGGAGCTGTGGTCGTCGTGGGAGGAGTTGTGGTTGTCGTGGGAGCCGCTGTGGTTGTCGTGGGAGCAGCTGTGGTTGTCGTGGGAGGATCTGTGGTTGTTGTGTGCATGTGTAAATATGTGTATTTCATTGATTCAGTTAAATGATGTAATATGTGTATTGTGTGTCAATCCTTTAACAGCCGTGACATTAAAACATGGATAATTTAACACTCACCGTTACAGACGACCCCAGCATCTTCTTCGTGGTCACAGTCACTCTGGCCGAAGCCATCATAGCTGCAGTTTAACAGGTCGAGCTCTGACCCTAAACACTCGACCTCGTCCATACTGATTAGCATGCTGCCTTCACCAAATGCGGCGTCCCCCAATGCAGTTCGGGCGCTGCCACAACCCACTTGTCTGCACACCACCTCGGCATCCTGCAGGTCCCAGTCGTCATCACACACCGTACCCCACACGCCCGCGTGGAAGACCTCCACTCTGCCGGAGCAGGCAGGGTTCTCGGGGTCACCGTTGACCAATCTCACAGAATTTCCAGCTATTAAGTAGGTTACAGACAACAGCCCAGGGAAAGAATAAGACAGGGAAACATTGTTAGTGAAGAAGATGGGATAACGTGTTTTTGAAATGGACAGCCTGATAAGAAAATAATGTATGGTGTTGTCATGGGAGCAGCTGTGGTTGACGTGAGAGCATCGTGGTTGTTACAGATGATAAAGAATAAAGACAATTTAAGACAAAGACGGACTGGGGAACATGTTCTGTAGAAGCACAGGGGAACATGTTCTGTAGAAGCACAGGGGAACATGTTCTAGAACAGGACTGGAGATGATAATTGATGTAAAATGCATCTTTCATGTCAATTATTACCAGCACTGCAATTGAAATGCACGGTTTAACACTCACGCTCACAGACGACCCCGGCATCTTGGTTGTGCAAACAGGTGTCCTTGACAAAGCCTGGATGGC
>BROE01000110.1:689-15000 GCA_036571765.1 Plecoglossus altivelis
AAAAATAACGTAAGGGGTTAGTATGACGTTTTTTGCTGAAAAAAAGACGTAAGGAGTTAGAATGACATTTTTGATGAAAATACGTTAAGGGGGTAATAGCGGATGCAGTTTTTGATGAAAAATCCCACATGAGTGGGCACTAATTCTTTTGATGAAATTATTTAACGTTAAGTGGGGTATAGATAAATGCTTAACGCACGTTTTTGATGAAACCAATATAAGGCAGACCGTTTGATGCGAATATTAAATATCTATGGAGCACCTTTTTTGTTGTAAAAATGAACGGATAGAGGGGTTAGTAGAATGACAGCTTTCTGTTAAATGATAAACACATAACTGTTAGAGGGTGTGTATTAGAACAGTTTTGATGGAAAAAAAAAAAGATGACACTTCTATTGATGAAAATCGTAAGGGGGGGTATAACGAAATGACGTTTTTGAGCATGAAAATAACATGAATTGCCTTTTTTAATAGTTAAAAAGACGTAAGGGAGTTAGTATGACTTTTTGTATGAAAAATAAACTAAACAAAAACGGTTCAGTAGAAAACGGAATTTGATATAGCAATATACGAATACTAGGGGTTAAAGTGTACTGAAACATTTTATATTACTCGAAAATACGTAAGGGGTATAGTGTTATGCAATACGTTTTTGCAAGTGAAAAAAACAGTAGGCCATGACATTCTATGGTTGATGAAAAATACGTAAGGGTTTAGTATGACGTTTTTTTTTATGAAAATACATTAGGGTTTGGTATTACGTTTTTGGCTGATATACGTTTGGGGTTAGTATGGCTTTTTTGGATAAAATACGTTATTGGTTAGTATGACGTTTTAGTTTTTTTTTAAACGTAAGGGGTTAGTATGGACGTTTTGGGCTGACCTACGTAAGAACAAGGGTTAGTATGCCCAATGTTTTTGCTGAAATATGTAAAAGGGTTTGTATGACGTTTTTGCTGAAAATACATAAGGGGTTAGTATGACGTTTTTGGCTGAATACATAAGGGGTTAGTATACGTTTTTTGCTGAAAATACATAGGGGTTAGTATGACGTTTTGCTTGAAAACATTGTGGTAATGACGTTTTTAGCAGAAAAAATACTTACGGGGGTGTATGACGTTTTTGGCTATAATACGTAAGGTGTTAGTATTTTTTTTTTTTGCTAAAATACGTATGGGGGGTTATGACGTTTTGGTTTGAAAGACGTAAGGGGTGGGGGGTATGATGTTTTTGTATAAAATACGTAATTGGTTATTATGACGTTTTTTTTTATGAAAATACATAAGGTTTTTGTTTGACGTTTTTGGCTAATAGACGTAAGGGGTTATTGTGTCGTTTTTGATGAAAAAAAATAGGCATGACATTCTTGATGAAAATAAATAACGTTCAAGAGGGTTTAGTAAAATGGAAACAGATTTATATGAAAAAATACTTTAGAAGTTTTCTCTTAGTCTAGTTTAAAAAATTACGTTAAGAAGGGTTAAAGTATCATCGAGTTTTTTTGATGAGAAATACATATCGGGTTAGTATGACATTTTTGAGAAAATACGCGAACGTGGGTTGAAACGTTGTTTGATGAAAAAGAATGAGGCGCATGGCGTTTTTGATGAAAAATACATGAGGCCTGTTTTTGTTAAGGAATACCCGTAAGGGGTTAGTAGGTGACGTCTGGATATCGAAAAATAAACGGGACAACCTAAGGGGTTAGTACTGGACGTTTTTGATATGATACCACAATACAATGTAGTAACAGCGCCATTGTTGATGAAAATACGTAAGGGGTAGTATGCCATTTACGTTTTAAGCATGGAAAAATACATGATGCCCAATTCTTTTGTTAAAACTACCGTAAGGGGAGAGATGATTACAATTATGACGTTTTATGAATGAAAAAAATCGAGGCATTTAGACATTTTGATTGAAAATGACGTCACCGAGGGTTAGCAGGTAATGGACCACTTTTTCTATGAAATACCACGTAAGAGAGGTGTAGTATAAACGTTTTTAAGATGAAAAAAAAAACTAGGATCTACGACATTTTTGATGAAAATACGTTTTGGGCTGAAAAGACATAGGTGGTTATTATGACGTTTTTTTTTAAAAGACGTAAGGGGTTTTTTTGACGTTTTTGGCTGAAACATGTGGTATGACGTTTTTGGCTTAAAATACGTAAGGGGTTAGTATGACGTTTTTGGCTGAATACGTAAGGGGTTAGTATGACGTTTTGGGCTGAAAAGACGTAAGGGGGGGTATGACGTTTTTGGCTGAAAAGACGTAAGGGGGGGGTATGACGTTTTGGGCTGAAAAGACGTAAGGGGTATTCTGCGAGTTTTTTGGCTGAACTACGTAAGGGGTGTATGATGTTTCTGGCTGAAAATACGTAAAGGTTACGTATGACGTTTTTGGCTGAAAATACATAAGGGGTTAGTATGACGTTTTGATGAAAAATACATGAGGCCTTTTTGATGAAAATACATAAAGGTTATAATGACGTTTTTTATGAAAAATACATGAGGCCTTGTCTGTTCAAAAATACGTAAGGGGTTTGTAGACGTTTTGATGAAAAAAATAGGCATGCGTTCTATTTGATGACAAATACATGAGGCCTTTTTTGTTAAAAAATACGTAAGGGGTTTAGTATACGTTCTGATGAAAAATACGTAAGGGGTTAGTATGACGTTTTGGATGAAAAAAATAGGCATGACTTTTTTGATGAAAATACGTAAGGGGTTAGTATGACGTTTTTGATGAAAAATACATGATGCCTTTTTTGTTAAAAATACGTAAGGGGTTAGTATGACGTTTTTGATGAAAAAATAGGCATGACATTTTTTGATGAAAATACGTAAGGGGTTAGTATGACATTTTTTATGAAAATACGTAAGGGGTTAGTATGATGTTTTTGATGAAAAAAATAGGCATGACATTTTTGATGAAAATACGTAAGGGTTTAGTATGACGTTTTTGGCTGAAATACGTAAGGGGTTAGTATTTTGTTTTGGCTGAAAGGTGGAGGCGGTAAGCGGTTAGTATAATGTTTTTGGATCTGAAATACGTAAGGGGTTAGTATGAACGTTTTTTGCTGAATACTACGTAGGGGTTTAGTATGAAGTTTTTGGCTAGAAATATGTAGAAAGGGTTAGTAATGAGTTTTTTTGGCATGAACCAATATATCAGTAGCAGGCGGTTAGTGATCCACGTTTTTTTGGCTGAAATCATAAGGGGTTAGTATGCCGCACCGTTTTTGGTGAAAAATACATAAGGGTTTAGTAGATGTTTTTTGGGCCTTAAACATGTGGTTATGACGTTTTTAAGCCAGAAAATACTTAAGGGTAGTATGAAATCCGTTTGTCCGGCTGAAACTACCCGTAAAGCGGTTAGTAATGACGGTTTTTTGCTGAAATAATGTAAACACTACCTACTCTTCATGACGTTTTTAGATGCAAAATACATGTGGAGGCCTTTTTTGTTCAAAAATCACTGTAGGAAAGAGTTAGTATGACGTCTTTTGATGAAAATACATAAGGGGTGGGGTATGACGTTTTGGTTTTTTAAGACGTAAGGGGTTAGTAGTACGTTTTTGATGAACCACCTCCACACAAAATACATGAGGCCTTGTTTGTTAAAAATACGTAAGGAGTTAATAAGACGTTTTTGAATGAAAAGAAATAAGGGGTTACCGTATGAAAAATTTTTTGATGCAAAAGTACGATAAGGGAGCCTTTAGTATGACGATTTTTTGATGAAAAAAAATAGACGCATGACGTTATATTGATGAAAAATACATGAGGCCTCATGTATTTTTCATAAAAAACGTTCTACCAATAAGGGGATTACGGTATGTAACAGATACTGAAAATGAAAAAAATACGTAAGCAAGGGTTTATGTAAAAGAGGAATACGACGAGCGGTATTCCTATGATGGCACTAAATAACCACTGATGTGCCGTGCACCTTGCGATGTGAGAAAATACCGTTAAGACGGGGTAACGTATGAGCGTGTTTGTTTTGTGACGTGATTAAAATACATGAATTGTCCCACCGCTTTTTTGTTACAAATATGTACGTAAGGGGTTATTATGAGATTTTTATGCATATGAAAAAAAGCATAGACATTTTTGAATGTAGAAAATCACAGCAGAGAGTGAATAAGATTTGGAGCGTCATAGTATAGTTACAATTTTGGTATGGAAAAAGGTGGACTGTGACGCTAAGGGTTAGTATAAATTAGCGTTTCTTGATGTATGAATGAAAGATAGAAAATACGGCATGACATTTTTTGATGAAAATAACGTAAAGGGGTGTAGTATGACGTTTTTGATGAAAAATAGGCATGACATTTTTTATGAACTGAAAAATCACGTAAGGGTTAGTATGACGTTTCTTCGCGTGTGACAGTTCTATACGTGTCTGTGAAATTAAACAGCAGAATTACATCACAGGGGGACGTGTTGTTAGGATGACGTTTTGGCTGAAATACGTAAGGGTTAGTATTTCGTTTTTGATGAAAATACATGAGGGGTTAGTATGATGTTTTTGGCTAGAATACGTAAGGGGTTAGTATGATGTTTTTTGCTATAATACGTAAGGGGTTTATGATGTTTTTCACGAAAAATACATAAAGGGGGTTGAATGAACAATTTCTTGGGCTGGAAATACACTAAGGGTTCAGAAATGATGTATTTTCAGGCAAAAAATACACGTAGGCAGAGGTGGTGGATTATGAGCCATCGGCCATTACACTACTCACGCGTTAGTCCAATCCATTCTTTCCAGCTTAAGTCCGGGGCTTGCCGTTTCACGGGTCGGCGGGGTACGCAGTCGTGAGCCAGGGAGGCCCAGACTTATTGTCGATCTCTCACGCACACGCACCTCTAGCTCCCTTCTCGGGGAGCCTCCTTCAGAGGCGTCCCCTCTTTAGCGAGAGCAACCTGAAGACACACATTAGTCCGCATGTCAGTGTGCACGAACTATGTCGCGCCCGCCAGGGCGCCTCGGTATGCCTGTTGCCGGTAAATGCAGTTACTCATCGCACCGGAATAACTCCAAACATCTGAGTCCTATTCTGGCGCCACTCCCTCAGGCGCCATTCCCCCACTAACCTACCCTTAGACGGCGTAGGAAATACCAGATTAACTGACAACCGCCATCTTGTCGCTATCACAGTAAAATCCGAGGCGATCGAGAGGTGACACTTGTAAGTTCGTGAGACTCCAGGTCATGACTCACCGACCGCGAGATCCAGCAACAGCCAACCACCCTGGCCTAACCAACACAGAGTTCAATGACACATAAGCGAGTAGAGTAGGGAAGCGTGTCAGCGAACTAGACTGGCAAGGTGTAAAAGTACTGATATGATCTTTACGCTCCTCGGTCGCTAACACATCACCGTACCACTGATAACACACATAAATGCGAAGACTGATCCTCAGAGACGCATGAAGAGCGCAAATTGTAGCTACTCCGCGGCCTGCTCTTGTCTCGACTAAAGATCTTACTCAAGGACTCAACTCGCCTGTCACACGCATAATAACTCACCGAGTTCTCGGTTCAACTCGCGTTAACTTCCTCGCCGCACTACGTTCAACAATGCACTAGACCGAACACCGCAACACCGGAGACCGGAAATCCTTGCACACTCCACAGTGAGAAAGTATACGGTGAAAACCTTCCTAACAAGCTCTTTGAAGCGATAGGGGCGTCCCCACCACAGTCATTGTAGGACACCAACTCTGTCGCGCGTCACGCGAGCGCAATGCGCATAAGCAGTATGTGCAATTTCAACTTACGAACTCAATGTGAACATGTTGCCTCATTCGCACGATATGGCAGAGGAGGTAAGAGACCTGACCAAGATACTAGAGAACTAACCACCTTAGTTTCTCGATCCACAAAGAGGATCTAGTTTTCCGCACCTCGCGCGCTATCGCATGCTTCCATATACATATATTAGTCTGCAACAGTGTAATACACATGTATTCTCACACTACCAAATATTGATTTCTGTCACATAATACTATTCAAGCAGTCAGAACAGCCAGCAGCCTCTCAGGCCATCTACCCACAAGGTGCAAAGCCTTTTATCTACATCGTGACATTGACCAAAGCCCCGAGCTGCTATAGCGTTGCGGGTGAACATTTGCTGTTGGGAAACTCCCCGGTTTCGCCGGAATGGCAGCATTCAGGACTACATCATCTGCGAATAGCAGAGATTATCTTAAGAAGATTCTCCTGATGGCGTCCAACGCGAACCAGTTACACCCGACACCAAGCGGCCCTGCCCGGCTTTCCTGAGAAATTCTGGTCATGAAACAATGAAGCCGCCACGAACCGGTGACACAAAAGGCAGTCTCCTCGGCGAAGAGAATCCAACATAGACGAGAACAGGATCCCCGAACCTTCTAGAGTCTCACAAATTGACGATGAGTGATGCGCCCTGCCTACTGAAGCTGGCCGGCGATTCAGCTTCGGTGTAAGGTAAGGCTACACCCGAGATAGACCCAAGGGCATGGACGGCATAGCACGCAATCTGGATAATTGAGGTGCAGGGCCAAACCCCCAAGGCCCACCACCAGCCAACCTAACCCTACAACCCTAAAAAAGAGCCACTCCAGGCCGGCTTAGTTACACGATAAAAAAGAAACAGAAGAAGAAACAGCAGGAATTAAGCACATCAAGAGACAACAAAGCGCAACTAAGACGTGGAAGGAGCGCGGGAAGAGGCACCTGACAGACGTGGGCGCTCGCGAACGATACAGATGGCGGGATCGCACGATGATCAAGAGCGATTCTAGGATGCTAGATTCTGGACGGAAATGCAACATTTACGCATTTATACGATGATTGAAGGTGTTTAGAGAAAAGAGGTGTTGGTCACGTACCACAACGGACAGACAACCACACTTAAAGCAGAGGTGGATGATTAACAAGCACCCAATACTGCTCAAGCCACACAGATAACATGGTGAGTTATATTACCACAACGCTCACAGCCGAACCAATTGTGATTAACTCGAGTCTGTGCTACGTCTATCACTCATCTTCCAGCACAACCACACAGGAAGCCAACACACAACACCAGCAACAATCCCTTCTCCCCTTCGGACGTTCATTGTGGTGGCACTTAAGTGCATAAAATAAGGCCAGTCAGTGGCAAATACGTGAATTATAGAAGTGAACCAGCCACTCACACCAAACAACCCCCCCCACCACCCCCACCCCAGACACACACAGACACATATTCTCACACAAACACACACAAATGTAGATGTCACAAACACACACACGTCACAACACCACACACACACCCCCCCAGACACCCATTCACCCAACACGAATAAACATTATACAACCGACACACCTTAATAAACTTCAAACACCCCGAATAAAAGCAAAAGCCGTCAATCAACCCCCAAACTATCATCAAGCCACTTACCACATCAACAAAAGCCATCATCCGACACTCCTCAAACCTTCCACCACCTGACCACACTCACCAACAAGCTCCACCCTCCTTCACATCCTCCTCTTCACATCCAACCACATCAACAGACAAAGCCCACAGGCCCAAAGAACCCAACAAACCACAAAAAACCAACACAACCCCCCCCACAACACACACACACCAACACCTACACCAACCTCCTCACAACCACCACAAAAACACATACCCATACAAAACAATTAAGCAACATCCGAGATAAACAACAATAAAATCAATAAAAAAAATTAATTATAGAATAACATAAAAATATCAAAATTAAAAAAAACAACCTAACATTAAAAGAAAGATAAATTCCAGTACAACTTTAAAACTAACAGACATCTCCATACCACAACCAACCACCCCACTATCCAAATTACGACACAACCACACCCAAAAAGACACACAACGCCTACAACAAAACCAACACCTCACACTTAAAACCCTACCCCATAACACACTAATCACAAATCAACCCTCACACACCGAATCACAACTAGATAAATTACACCACAATCAACACCCCAAAAAACCCATAAAACCCACCCAGACCATACACCACACACCCCACAAAAGCACAAGTAACCCCCCCAAAAGACAACACAACACACATCCACTACAAACCACAACAGCCACAGTCCCTTTACCAGCTCCCATACGACCCAACACCTTCCTCCCTCCCTCAACACAAGCCCCACTAACAAAACAAAATACATCGACTTATCAAGAAACACGACAAGATACACATTCCAAATGTACAGCTATCAGCAAAATCGAAGGCTAAAACACACGAAAATTACAGCACATTCAGATACAGAGTAAATGTAACTACAGCAAATCAGTATCTCTAAAGAACACTACATTCCAAGTACAACACAACAAAACACACATCAAATTACAGCTAAGTCATCAAGATACAGGTATGCATAAATAAGTTATAAATGTTACAGTATCAAAAAGAATTCAGTCTTAGTAGCATAATAATGGTACAGTCTAGCGTAGCAGCAAAGATTAGTACATATCTATAGTTCAAGCTCACCTGACTTCCGGTCAACAACACGCGAGTACCAATTAAATCCATCCAAGAGCAGCGCCCTGGCACGCCAACAGTGGTCATACCCGCGCTCGCCACCGCTAGGCTCCGTGGCAACAACCCAATCCAAAGACGCACTCATATGAGGAGCGACAAACACGGTCGAGAATTACATAAACAATGAAACACTACGCCCTCACTCTTCAGTCCCACATAACACATGTAACGGGTTGGGCATAAACTCCCATGAAACCCTCAGCATCAGACGCAGCTGAAGCTAGTGTCAAGAGCTTAGTCCAGTGACTTCCGCGCCGCATCCGCCCCAAGGTAGCTCACTGGCTTAGAAGGTTCCACACAAGGGCGTCACACAGGGCAGTCTGTCACAAATACGTGAGGAAGGATCTTCCTCCTCTGGGTCTCTCTTACTGGCCCAGGAGCCTTTGATCTGCCCAGGAAACACACAAACAAGCCAACGGTGACTACAGTTCCCAGGATCCCTCATGTAACAGGTCGTAGGCGACACGTAGACTTCACATTTGCAGCGGTGAGCGTGTAGGCCAGGGGCTGTTGTGGTCGTCACAACTCATCATCTTCGTTGGTGGTGAAGTTGGAGCACCACTTAGTTGGAAGCCTGAGAGCCCGAGAACGAAAACCACACTGACCCAGTACTGTATAGCTAAGAACCGAGGTAGATACCGAACCAGCTCCTCATCGACGCACGTTTTGCTCTGCTCTCACCACGAGCCAGGGGCCAAAGCTGGCATACCAGACGCGCCAATACAGGGAGGAAAGAGGAGGTGAATGAGAGGATAACACCTCTACTGTAGCTCTCGGAGATCATCACCAGAATACCCACGGCCTGCGTTTCCCTCTCTCGAGCGCGAGTCATCATAAACTACCGACGTTCAAACCTTCATCATATACACTTCTCAACCCACCCGGTCTGAGCTCAAAGTAACCAAGCCCAGCATGCCCGTCCCATACGGGTGGACACGCCATGCGAATGTTGAAGAACGTGTCCAGCACTTCGACAGCCCGCACCAGCACACCCATACCAGTGTGAGTCCTATAAGCATACTCGGGCAACCCGTAGCGCATCCGTCTGATTCTAATCCATCCAGTCGGACTGTTGGTTATGTGTCACGCCACCTCATGGGATACCGCCACTTCTAAGAGATAGCCCCAGATCCGAACACTTAACCAACCACGGTCGACCTGCGGCGCCTAGGGTGATCGAGGCGAGTCACCACTTACCTCGGCGGCTCCATCCACGCTATCACGGCACGTCTCTCCTCCTCTGACAACCGTGAGATATAGGCACTTCGAGCAGAGGATATATCTCACCAGTATTCCTTCCACCGCTAAACAACGTCCCCAGTTGAGGTAAGCAGCTCCCCGCCCGCACCAAGGGCGGGGAGAAGCGGGGAAGAACCGCTTCTCCCCCCAGAGTCGGCGAACGGTTCCCCAGAATTTTCTTGAAGCCGTCCGATAGTCCTTCTCCACGGCCTCCCCGAATTCCTCCCAAACCCGAGTTTTTGCCTCTGCAACCACCCAAGCAGCAGCAAGCTTGGCCTGCCAATACCCGTCAACTATCTCAGGAGTCCCACAAGCCAAACAAGCTCAATAGGACTCCTTCTTCAGTTTGACAGCATCCCTTACTTCCGTTGTCCACCACCGGGTTCGGGGCCGCCGCGACTGGCACCAGAAACCTTACGACCGCAGCTCCGAGCCGCCGCATCGACAATGGAAGCCAAGAACATCGTCCACTCAGAGTCAATGTCCCCAGCCCCCCCAGAATCTGTGAGAAACTCTCACGGCACCCGCGAGGTTGCGCAGAGACACTGAAGACCCGCATCGCCTGACAGAAACCGGCTCCGCCAGTAACCTTACGCTTATCCCATCAATATCATGCAAGGGAACTCACGGTATACACTTGGGCCTGCAGGTCTGTGTTCCGCACTTGTCTACATCCTCCGACCAGCGGTTGCAGCTGCCATCGATCCAGCTCACTGCACAGTATTTGATACCGTCTGATTCATGCACTGACAGCCCTCTCTTTACCCGAGTGTACGAGACACGCGGTCGCAGGTCAGAGGACACGACAAAAAAGTCGATCATCTCACCAGAGATGAGGAGGTAAACGAACTAATAAACACAGGACTACTGAAGGGAATACCCCTGGTGCCATTTGCACTGATGGACACCCTTGTCCTCGAACATGGTGTTCGTTATGGACAAACTGTTACTAGCACAGAAGTCCAACAACAAAACACCGCTCGGGTTCAGATTGGGGGGGGGCGTTATTCCCAATCACACCTCTCCAAGTGTCACTGTCGTTACCCACAAGGGCGTTGAAGTCCCCCAGCAAAACAATGGACGCACGGTCCCCGGGATACGGCCATGCACTACCACTCCAGTAATCCCACACTCAGGGACCCCATAGAAGCGCGCGGCTACTCTGCACTGCATCGTTCGCCTACTCAAGCAGCAAACCCATCAGACCGAAGACAACAGTGAGAGACCTGTCTCTGGCTTGAAGGCGCAGGGACAAGACCCTCTCGACTACCGGGGTAAACCCCAACAAGTGGCGGCTGAGCCACGGGGCAATGAGCAAGCCCACGCCAGCCCCCCGCCTCTCCCCGCGAGCGACGCCAGAGAAATGTAGAGTCCCAGCCTCTCTCGAGGATAATGGACCCAGAACCAGGCTGTGCGTGGAGAGTGAGGCACGACTAATCATCTGTAGTCGGGGAACACTCTAAGCGCTGCACCCCGAAACACTAGGGCTCCTTAAGGTTGGCCGAAGATTGTATGTAGTAATGACCTAATATTTGAAAGCTGAAATACATAAGAAAGGGTTCCAGTAATGAAACGTTTTAATGGACAGAATATAACCATAAGGGAATTAGTATAAACCGATCTTTGGCTGAAATACATAAGGGGATTAGTATGACGTTTTTTGGCTTAAAAGACGTAAGTGGGGTATGATGTTTTTGGATTAAATACGTAATTGGTTAGTATTACGTTTTTGAAAAGACGTAATGGGTTTTTATGACGTTTTTTTATGAAATACGTAAGGGGTTTTTTATGAAGTTTTTGATTAAAATTTATGAGGGGTTAGTACGACGTGTTTGGCAGAAAATACATAAGGGGTTTAGTATACACGTTTTTTTGGCTGAAATACGTAAGGGGTTGTAAACGTCTTTTGGTCCTGCAAGTAGCGCAATAGGGGTATTAGTATATAACCATGCCACGTTTATTACTGGCATCGAAATCGTAAGGGGTCTAGTATGACGTTGTTGGCTTTTGAAATAAACCGATAGGAGGTAACGCTAATGCAGAGCGTTTTTGGCCGAAAATACCCCTACAGCAGGGTTAGTACGATACCACGTTTTGGCTGAAATACGCAAGAGGCGTTCAGACTAATAACTTTTTTGGCTGAAATAAACATAAGGGGTTAGTATAACGTTTTTGGCTGAAAAAACGTAAGGGGTTAGTATGACGTTTCGGGCTGAAAAGACTTAAGGGGGTGTATGACGTTTACTTAAGGGGTTAGTATGCGTTTTTGGCTGAAATAAGTACGGGGTTAGTATGACGTTTTTTGCTGAAATACGTAAGGGGCTAATATGAAGTTCTCCGCTCTCTTTGGCTGAAATAGACGATAAGGGGTTTTAGTACCCTTAAATGCACCCTAATGAACGTTTTCTTGGCTTCCGAAATACCGTACGCAGAGGTATAACGTATACACCAACAGTTCATTTGGCCTGAATATCAACATAAGGGGTTAGTGATCATCCACCGATTCTCTCTGGCACTGAAATACAGCGTAAGCGACCGGTTAGTATGAGACGTTTTTTTGCTGACATACGTAAGGGGTTAATATACATAGAAACCGTTATTGGCTGAAATACGTAAGGGCTTAATGCACGTGACGTCTATTAATATAGCTGAAACACAATAAAGGGGGTTACGTAATGAAATACTTATTTGGCATGGAAAGTCAACATAAAAGGGGTCTATGTTTCATGAACTTTTTGGCAGAAATACACACATAAGGGGTCTGATATGACTGGGATTCTTTTTGGGCAGAAAAAATACACATAAGGTGTTAGTCAATAACACAACGTTTTTGGCTGAAACTCACCGTAAGGCGTTAGTAAAATGTATTTTTTTAAAATACGTAAGGTGTTATTTTGACGTTTTTGATAAAAATTACATAAGGGGTTAGTATACATTTTTGATGAAAATACGTCAAGGGTTAGTATCCCAAACGTTTCTTTGGGACTGAGGAATACATAAGGGGTTAGTTACTACGTTTTTTTTTTTTTTGCCTGAAAACCTACGTTAAGGGGTTAGTTATAACGTTTTGGGCCTGAAATAACGTAAGGGGGGGTTTTGATGTTTTTGGCTGAAAATATGTTATCTGACATCTCTATTTGAAAGATGTAAGGGGTTAGTTCGACGTTTTCAAAAAGTAAGTGCGGGTTATGACGTTCTTGGGGGAAAATACGTAATGGGGGTGCAAAACTTTTGAGGCAAAATACAAAAGGGAGGGTTGTAACGTATTTTAAGCCAAATACATATGGGGTAGTGTAACATCTTTGTACCAAAATACGTAAGGGGGGGGGGCGTACCATCTGTTAGCCAAAATATGTAAGGGGGGGTGTAACGTTTTTGGGGTAAAATACTTAAGGGGGAGGTATGATGTTTTTGGGCCAAAATACACAAGAGGGGTATTAAGTTCCTGGGGCAAAATACGCAAGGGGGTGTAACGTTCTTGGGACAAAATACATTAGGGGGTAGCATGTCGTTTTGGGCTGAAAGGGATTGGTATGATGTTTTTGTTTCATGACATACTAACCCGTTTCAAATTACAGCCAAAAACATCATACTAACCCTTCAAGTATATTCCGCCATAAACGTCACACTAACCCTGTTGTAGATTGATTCAAAACACACCCAACTCCTTTGGGTTTTCCATCCAAAAAAGTGATGGGACAATTGGCTTCAGCAATTGCTGTTATAACCAAGTAGTCTTGCCTCTCACTGTCATTGTTAACCTACAAAATTCAAAGGAAGAATGTACACTCTGCTATTGCAAAGTTACACAACTCAATACTCGGCCCTCTAATTACACTTACAAAAGATCTAATCATCCTCAGAAAACAAGTGAAAGCAGGTTTTTAAAGAACTCGTTCACAAAATAAAGTAAAGTAGACTCAAATACGCTATAAAGTAGACTTCTTTCATAGACATTTATTTCTGCAACATGGTTAAATATTGTACAGAAATGTACAGTTTACCTTCTTCGCCAGCTCCTTTAGTGGGCACCAAAGACATTAATGGCTGAAACGGTGAAGTCAACAGTTTGTACACGATTGCCCATTACATTATATCTGGACAACTGTCTGATAAAGTGATGATTGTATTGTGCCAACTATGAACAAAGAAGGCCTCTAAGAGTAATACATTAGGTTTTCCAAAGTGTCTTAATTAAAAGTGCAGTATTCCACCCAGCACATGAAATAGAGTAGCTTCTTTAAGTTTTGTTTTCTTTGAACTTCCTCTTTGTGGGCTGCAAGGTGATGGACCAGGAATTAAGTGCTATGGCTGGAATTAACTATTGTTAAGAACAAAAACGTCAGGTTTTTGTGTTGGTAAAAACCTCAGAGGGAATCTTTCCCAGCTGGAAGTCTGAACTCTGACAGTTAACATTTAAAAATGGCTGCTGGCTGGAAGGAGATCTCCTAGCCTGACGTGAGAACACAGCTCTTCACCCTCAGGACGGTATGAAATGC
>BROE01000111.1:0-15000 GCA_036571765.1 Plecoglossus altivelis
GTTGACCCTCTCCAAAGTGCTCCATTAAATCGCTGTTCAACCCAAACCAAGTGTGTGATGTTTGGTTGCATGGTCTGTGTGATATATTCTGTCCCTTGGTTTGGTTTCATATGAATTATTATCACAACCATTGTCTGTGATATGAAGGTTGATTAAATATACAGCCCTCCTGTGGGTTTAGGTGATGTATTACATAGATTACTGCTGAGCATTAAAAGGTCTTTAACGCGAGCTACGACTAGGATGCACTATGCTTATCAAGGTGTCTGTGATTTTGAACTGCGAGTTTCTCTCTTCTCTCGATCTCTTGAATTGTAGCTTCAAACACTTTACGTTAACGTTTCAGTTAACAAGCGCTACGTTGCAAGTCGTGCTCGTCGTGACAGACATCTGCACGACGCAGACGTTAGCCACCGATGCTAATCCCCCGATGTCTGAATAAAAAAATATTCCGAAGGCCTCAATAGTAAAAACTTGAAGATTTCTTTTGTCTTATCCCTATGGAGATGGCTTGGCCCCACACCGGAATGAGGTTGGAGCCTTTTACTGTAATACGATACTGAAATAATCCATGTAATGGTTGATCGCTAATAAGACCAAACTGTAACGTTGTTCGACATAACACAGGACACCGTATGCCAGAGCTGTGTGTGACCTTGCATTAGTCACTGTGTAAGTTATGAATGAGTGTCGTCTTGTCCAAGTAGGACTAAACGAACACAAGTCATCGCTTTCCGGTCAATTACAACTGGCAACTGGCGTACAACTGTCTAACCAGCGCATGATTGTATCGCATGTGAAACTGCTGTATTAAAACCTTTCTCTCTGAGAAATGATCCGATCGTTTGAAGGATGTGCTTAGGTGCACGTCCATGTGTACGCCCTGTAGTAAGTGCTCCTTATTACACTAATCTCACTCAACTGAAATACGATTATTACACGAATACATGTTGTTTCCTAAACGGTCATGTATTTAATGATATTTGCCTGATTTAAATGATATGGTCAATTTCAGTTTCTTTTTCTGAGTTTGAGGACGTAAGTAGAAACAGATGAATCTTTCTGTCACACGTGCATCTCGAGTGTACGTGAATATTCCAAGCATGAATGCTTTGAAACGGATGTTTGTTGACATTTGTTAATACTTTGCTATTGTTTTATGATTTGTTATTCTTTAAAATTACTATTCACGTTGTGTTTGTTGTAGAAATGTGACTGTATACATGTGCTGTACTTAAACTGCCGCTGGGTTCCTCTGCTGTGTGTTTGTACGTTAGGGGTGGAAGTAGACGTCTTAAATGGGAACTTTCCTCAACCCTGGTGCCACTACTACAGGAACCTACTCTTGTGATAAATAAATAAGAATGAATAATATACAGCTGCTCCAAAAACACCCTATATCAAAACGAATCTCAGAATCCTATTCCTATCCATCAGCTTCTGTTGGCTATCGAACGAATCCCATCACTTGACCGGCTTTGTGTCTGGAGACACGGTGGATAAAACTTTCGTGTCCTTGTGACACACGTGTTGCGAGGGAAAGGGGTCCCCGGAAGGACGACCAGGTAAGTTAAGAACCACTGTTTAGGAAGCAGAGGCGTTTGGATGCCTCGTGACCCAACATCGGCCCTGGGTACTAAAAGCTGTGTGTCGCACCCACACGAAACGCATTCTTCAAACGTGTCATCTACAACTGTCCTTAGTCAGTAAGCTACACAACCACCACTATGGTACCTATATTATCATTATTATTGGTCCATTTATTATTATTATTATTTACTAACCATTTAAATGTGCTAAGTCTGACTGCATTCTGACCGATTATTGTTTGTGTTGTCTGTCTAAGCAAATACAAAACCAAACCTTAACATTCAATATTGCTTAAAACCAGCTATAGCCCAAAGGAACAGCCGGCACGCATAGGTTACGTTGACTACATAGTTACTCCGCATCAATTTTGCCTTGGTACCGAAGCTACTAATGCTTAGCTTCAACTTCCTATTGTAGCTAGTTTCTGAATAGCCACAAATGGATAACTAAGTGATAGACCACAGCGCTGAATTAGCCGATCTCTACAGACATGTTGAAGAACGTCATATTAACATGTTAACTGTAAAACATACTGTCCTAGCCGTACAACATCATGACCGATGTCGCTTTTGGACTTTTTCCAGACATGGGCAAGTTTATGAAACCCGGGAAGGTGGTTATGGTCCTAGCAGGACGCTACGCTGGACGCAAAGCTGTCATTGTCAAGGTAAAGTGAACTCCGTTAGCGGACGGGTGGAAGTGCTTGCATGCTGTTTGTTACATGTCCGATGGAAAATACGGAACAGTTGTAAACATTGGCTGTAGGATGCAATTGAAAGACGTTCGGTGTGGGCAACATAGGCATCTGGAGGAGGAGGTGGGGTAGAGGAGAGGGGGTATAGAGACGAATCCATAGAACCAAGGTTCCTGCGGCATCTTGTAAGATGTTAATCAATCAAATGCTGTTGAAATACTAAATATATATATATTTTTTAAGTATTAAAATTAATGAAAGGCATTCGGTGTGGGAAACATAGGCATCTGCATTCGGGTAGATCAACCCTGGTCTTTAAAAACTCCCTGCATGTTCCCCTCTGTCAACACATCAGAATCAAATGAACCAGGTTCCTGCTGGTCTTGGTGGAGTGAATCAAATTGGTTCCTCCAACAGAGAAACTGCTTTCTCTCTTGACGGTCCTGTGACCCATTTCTGCTCCTTGTCTTGCAGAACATTGACGACGGCACCTCGGACCGCCCCTACAGCCACGCCCTGGTCTCTGGGATCGACCGCTACCCCCGCAAGGTGACCACGACCATGAGCAAGAAGAAGGTTGCCAAGAGGTCTAAGATCAAGGCCTTCGTCAAGGTGTACAACTACAATCACCTGATGCCCACCAGGTGTGTACTGTCGCAGCAAGGGCTGGCTGAGTGGAGATGACCTGTCTGGACAGTGCAGACACTCCTCACTCAGGAAGTGACGTGCAGATGGCGTGAATATACCTGGTCCGTGCAGATGGCGTGAATGTACCTGGTCCGTGCAGATGGCGTGAATGTACCTGGTCCGTGCAGATGGCGTGAATGTACCTGGTCCGTGCAGATGGCGTGAATGTACCTGGTCCTGCAGATGGCGTGAATGTACCTGGTCCGTGCAGATGGCGTGAATGTACCTGGTCCTACAGATGGCGTGAATGTACCTGGTCCTACAGATCTCTGCTTGTGTGTCTGGTCCTGAAGATTTCTGCGTGTGTATTCGTGGGTGTCTTCTGTGATTAGAGTGAACCTGTGCTGGCTGTGTGAGTGTGTGAAACAATTGTGTGGCTATAGTAGCAGCCAACAACATGGGTTTACAACAATAACCTTTAGAATTGAACACATTCTTGACCAATAAAAGAGCATCCGAGTTATTATCATTATACTGCATTATTACTACAATCTTATCTTGAGCCCGTTTGACACTGTGGTAGGACTGGCAGTTTTTTTTGCCAAGGTCCAGTCAATTAAAACTTTGAACATATAGGACTGACATGCAGACTTAAACGAAAAAACTCCAACTGTAACAATGCACACGGTCCCTGAAGCTCTTATTCTGCTCCTCTTCAACAATACCAAGGCCTGGCTTCACTGGTCCTCTGTCTCTCCTGCGTCTGGGCAGCCGTAGGGTTGTGCCCCTTTCTCCAGGCTTCTACCTACGCTATCACAGCCTCTTACCATTCTCTTTGAATGGACGTATCCTCTACACCTCAAGCGGTGTCACCGGCCTTCCGTTCTTGTCTCATGAATTCTGGCTTTCATGTCAGATGATGAGCGGTTGAATATCCAGTCCCTAGGTTCGTGGTTTCAAGATCTGCAGAAGCTTGATATGAACCTGCTTTCTGGTTGGGCTCTCGTATCTTTTCGCGCGTTATTGGTTGAGTTTCGTCCTCGATGAACAGACGGTCCGTCTCTTTGTGTTTAGCCGTTTCCATGGTTATCTGCTCATAATTACAGGGACCGGCTAGACCCCCGTTCGGACCCCTCACTCACCCTTCCTGCACCTTTTCCGTCCGCCTTCTGTTCTACGCTCCCCTTCTGTCGTCTCCAAGTCCATACTACTCTGGTGACTATTCCTTCTGCGAACAAAATAACTTATTGGTCAACAAGATCAGATGATGTCAGGCAAACCCTGCCTGAAACGCTAAAACCAGGGGACGACGTAGGCCAAGATTCCAAGGTTTTCGCAGGTGAGAGGTTTATGAATGGATTACTCGGTGCAACCTTGGTGGAAGTTGGAGACGAGGGGTAGCAATCCGGTGTCGTCTCGGGCGCCACTCACATTCCTATCTTTGTTTCCTGCCTTTCGATCCGTCCTGAAAAAAGTCCTTGTCTTTGATATTTCTTTGCTTCGTTTCACACTAGTACAAAGCACAGGCAAGATAACAATAGGTTTCTTCCAGTAAGCTTCGCATTCTGTTTATTTGGCTCTCAGTTAGTGGTTCACAAATGAAACATTCATAATAAAATGATCTTTGTTTTATGTCTTGGTGTTCCTTGTCTTTGCGTCTGATACAGGATCTACCTTTCGTACGTAGCAGTCTAATCTATTTCTAACTCCTCTTAACAAGCCAGTGATACTGCTAAGGCTGACAGTTTATAGTTGTTGTCAGCAACCGTTAAAATGCTAACTTGAATACAAACTGCTCGTATTAGTTCATTGAACCTGCCAGGATTGAGTCTGGGGGGGAAAAACTATCGTTTTCTTTGCCGAGAATAGGCAGTGCATTCAGTCCCAGCTGGTACGTTTTCACATGTCCATGCCAGTCTAGTATTCCCCTGTTACGTTTCACTTCAGAACAGCAGTCCAATCCCTGCATGTTTTACAGAACAGCAGTCCAATCCCTGCATGTTTTACAGAACAGCAGTCCAATCCTTGTACGTTTCACAGAACATCAGTCCAATCCCTGCATGTTTTTCAGAACATCAGTCCAATCCTTGTATGTTTTTCAGAACAGCAGTCCAATCCCTGCATGTTTTACAGAACAGCAATCCAATCCTTGTACGTTTTACAGAACAGCAGTCCAATCCCTCAGTTTTTCCTGGAGACGAGTGGCTTCTTTGCTGCCCTTCTTGAAACCAGGCTGTCCTCTTAAAGTCTTGGCCTCACTGTGCATGCAGACACACTCACACAAGCCAGCTAGCCATTCCTGAGCGAATGCTCTGAGTTCTAGCTGTGTTCCATCCGATCACCCAGAGTCTAGGTCAGTGGTTCTTAACCTGGGTTGGATGGAACCCCAGGGGTTCGTTGGAGGTCAAGACACACACCAGACTCGTATGATTATAATAATTTGAATAAATCATGTTTTAGTTTTCCAATTAAGAAAGGTTCAGTGGCTTTTTTGAATGCGCATATTGATAATTGGTTGGTGGGTTCAGTACCCCAACACGGTTAGACGAACCACATGCCCCAGCTAGAATCCATCTTAGGGAACATGGTCCTGGTCGCCCTAAGCGGAGACGTCCATCAAGTCAAGTGTGATTTTTTTCATTACCCTACTATGCGGGGGCACCTACAGTGGTACACGAAATTGTCGTGCCATGCACAGTACCGCCACGGATGCTCACAGAAGTATCACGCATGACAACAGTACCGAGGCATATACTCATACAATCCTAGTAAAAATCAATTGATGAACCAATTCCCGTTCCTATACTTTAATTGAATACTACAAATAAGCTCAAAACATACAAACTGTTACGAAGCGCTACTCTCAGATGGAGGAGCTGCTTACATGCTTGTCGAGAGTATCTCTGTACTCATGTTGCTAAGCGAATTATGAGCGTGTAAACATAACATATTGTTGCCTATGCGATGTTGAGTTTCTTTCTTATTGCTGGATCCTGGGAGCGTAGCTGGAGACTCTTTGAATTGCCCTGATAGCCTTGGTCACAACAGTTAACCTCTCTCCGTTGAGCGTTTCTCTTGACGGACTGAAAATGGCTTGATTTGCTCTAGCTATCTACTGGTACTAATAAGCAGTATCCATTACCGTGATTAATCCCATTTCTGTGCAACTAATGATGGCTGGATGTGTGCCTTGCAGGTAACATTGGTAACTAGAGAGGAGAAACTATCATTTCAAGCACCAGCCCTGCCATTAAAGTCTTTCCGAGTCTGTCTATTGTCTAACGCTATCATGCCACCAATGACTCCACAAAGACCAATTTCATCAATGGTTGGTGTTTATTTCAATTCCTCTACCTATGCTCGGGTGTGCATACTCAGTAGGAACTCGATAAGTTGTCGTGCACATTCACAGAGCCATGGTGTAAATAGGTGCTACAGAAAAACCGACATACAACAGTACAGGCAAACAACAATCAATTTAAAATAAATATAACTATTTTCCTATACATAAACTAAACAGGATACAAACACTAAACAGGATACAAACCATGGATACAGGATACAGACAATGTAATCTCTGGCCTTGTTCTCAATAACACTCTTCTGTGTTAACGAGAGAATCACTGACATGATGTCAGCTGGTCATTTTGTAGAAGGGCTGAAATTTAGCGGACGTGTTGGGGATTAAGACCGTTTTAATAGCAAGGAGGAACTTTGAAATGAATTGAAATGTATCCGATCACTCTTCACAACATTCTGGATTATATGGAAATTGCCATCATAAAAACGGTGGCAACGGACTTTGTGAAATGTATATTTGCGTCATTCTCAAAACCTTTGGCCGTGGCTGTAGATGGGGGAGAGACTAAGAGCGATACATGCAGACGAGCAAGCAACGTCATTACTCAGCCTGTAAGTTCAAGAAATGAAACCGAAAGCGGTGGCAAACACGAACACAACTGGTAAGATCGCATGACACTATATATATTCGTATAAGTTTGTTTTAAAAATGTAATTTATTGTCAAGTAATAGAAGAGCCACAGCCTAACAAATGTTTTCTTGTACACTACCATGTTAGAATAACAATTTGACTTCGAAGTAAAGGCTACATAGCGTGTTTTGAATGTGTTTCCATAGTTGTCTGAAGAGAAACTAACTACTACTACGCCGAACATTTAATAAATCGTCATGTCTTCAGACGAGGTATTTGTTAATAGAAATATCTTTTGTCAATATGTCAATATTATTGCAGCAGTTAATGGAGTTGCCTTGTTTTTCAGGATTTCTCTGTGGTAGTTAATGATGATACAGAGACCATGGAAGGAATTCGAGATCAAATCAGCAAATTGAAGGTGAAATAAAATGTTGATTGTCTGAAGACGTTACACGCTCGTCGAATATTTGAGTAGTGCGCAGTGACATTGTCCTGTTTGGAAATGTTTCTTAAATCATTTTCAGCTATCCATAGGCTACAGTAAACGTGTAATATTAGCTCCCGGTCCTATAAGTAACCCCCTTGTCAGGAATGTGCGGCAACGAAATAGGACTTTACAAATACATTTAGTTTTGATATGAAAGAATAGTTCTAACGATTAACCCTCTGTTGGCTAAAAACTTGAATTCTACATCAGTTTCTCGGCTTTATGTTCCCAGGAACAACACGATCTATTGATTCAAGAGCAACAGGATTTGGACAAAGATACAAATGTAGTAAAAGACTTAGAAGAGAGGTTCAAAAAGCGCATAGACCCTTTAAAACAAGCGCTGGAAGAAGATGCCGCCAGTCACACCGAAATGGTTGGAAACGGAAAGGTAGGCTAGTTATTTCGCTCTCTGTCGATGCTAACTTAACGTTAACTTAATGCTAACCAAGTCTGATTCGACTGATGTTCCCTGTCACTTAATTTGAGTGATTGCTTGGTAAAACCTCAACTTTTCCCCGCAGGAGAAGTTGGCCAGCTTGCGTAACGAGGAAGTCACATTGAGAAAGGAGATCGTCACAGCTCAGGAACAATATAAGCAGTTGGAGGAAAACATCTACCAACTCAGACAGCAGACTGCTGTAAGACCGAACTATTAACTACGTAGGGCCACGGTTGGTGTGTCTGTGTGCTGTTAAGGTCACTTGTAAATTATTATTTATTTTTTAAGGTGCGCACTGCCGTGCCCGAGAAAAAGGTTGTATTCACTGGAATGACAGACAAAGATGCAAATACACAAAGCTACCAGATGAAATCTCGCGTGGAGTACCCCATGGAAGGCGGTACCGCATTCATCACCTTCGAAAAAGAGGAAGGTTAGATACCTATTTAGTATCCTTGTGTTCAGGTACCTTTAGGATGTATGAAAAAAAGGCATACATGGTTTTGTATGTGAATAAGCCCTCCTCCTTGACCTGCCCCACGAAGAACATGCTTTAACAACTTGATGCTTAAAATTACTACGATTTTCCATTTGAGAAACAACAGAGTTAACCTTTGACCTCTACCCATCCTGTCCTCAGTGGCCAGGAAGATTCTGGACATGAGGAGGCACAAGGTGGAGCTAGGAGATTGCAGCATCACCCTTGAGGCCAAGCCCTTCTTCCTTATGGTCCCCAGAGTTATGGAGGTACGGGGGCCCACTCACACTCACTGCAGGCTGGGGAGAGAGCCCTGGTCCTCTGGGCCCACTGTCCTGGATGATTCTAGATGTACCAGATGAAATCTCACGGGTTCGGATGAACAGGTCGTTACCAGGCTTCAGCTGAGCTTCATAACGACCCCTTCATTTAAACCAGGAGTGTCGGAGCAGGGAACTAGACTGATAGTCTGTTACTACTAGATCTACTAGATCTACTAGTCTACTAGATCTACTAGTCTACTAGATCTACTAGTCTGTTACTACTAGATCTACTAATCTACTAGTCTACTAGATCTACTAGTCTGTTACTACTAGTCTACTAGATCTACTAGTCTATCACTACTAGATCTACTTGATCTTCTGGTCTACTAGATCTACTGGGTCTACTAGTCTATTACTACTAGTCTACTAGTCTATCACTACTAGATCTACTAGATCTACTGGGTCTACTAGTCTACTAGTCTGTTACTACTAGATCTACTAATCTACTAGTCTACTAGATCTACTAGTCTGTTACTACTAGTCTACTAGATCTGCTAATCTCTTACTACTATATCTACTAGTCTACTAGTCTACTAGTCTGTTACTACTAGTCTACTAGTCTGTTACTACTAGATCTTGAACATCAGGAGGTCCCTGAGGACCATGGATGCAGAGGGTAGATCACCGACATAGAGGATCCTGACTAGAGAGACTGGATCCATCAGAAAAGTTTGAATGTTTCTGTCTCCTTGTCTTCCTCGTGGCCTGCCAGATGGACACCCAGATCTGCCCCAGTCGTGTCCTGGTGTCGAATCTGCCGGGCAAGCTGAGCGTGGAGGTTCTGAAGGACAAACTGGAGATCCACTTCAGCAAGAGCAAGAACGGAGGAGGGGAGGTGGAGGACACAGAGCTGCTGGAGGACTCAGGCAACGTGGTCATCAAGTTTGTCAGAGACAAAGGTATGCAGGCTGCCAACTTGCACCAACTGTGCAACGTATAAAAACGCACACAAAATAAAAACATGGGAAAGGTTTACAGTACATATAGTATAGGGTGAATTAAATCATTGACATCTGTTGAATCACATCAAATAAAAAAGAAGCACCTTATATTGTGTTTGTGTGCGTACAATAACAATGGAAGAAAGGACGAACCCAAACACAGATTAAATATATCTGCTAAAACAGCCATTTAACTAGATAGAAAAGTACAGTACAAGATTTATTTTTATGTTTTCCTCCTTTACTCACTTAAGTTACAAAAATGCTGCTCTGCCAATTTGTAAATAAGGTACTGTGAGGTACTGTGCAGCTCAGACTCACCAGGCTTACGGTGTGCCACTCTCTCGCCAGTTGCCAAATGTTTGACGGACACGCTGTACCACGATGTGGACTTTGGCAGCAAGAAGTATCACAATGTGAAGGTGACTCCGTTCCTGAATGGGAATATTACACACTTCCAGGTATGTTTATTTGATGCCAGGCTTCCTGGCCCGGTTGTTAAGCGTGCAATTGTTGACCAGGTGAGTGTGTGGTTGTTGTCAGGGTGAGTGTGCGGTTGTTGTCAAGGTGAGTGTGTGGTTGTTGTCAGGGTGAGTGTGCGGTTGTTGGCAGGGCGTGTGTGCGGTTGTTGTCAGGGTGGAGTGGTGTGGTGTGTGTGTGTGTGGTTCAGTGTGTGTGGTGTGCTGCAGAGAAGCCACTAACAGGCCATGATGTTGATGTATCTGTTCTTGTGCTTGTTGTCAGGGTGAGTGTGTGGTTGTTGTCAGGGTGAGTGTGTGGTTGTTGACAGGGTGTGTGTGTGGTTGTTGGCAGGGTGAGTGTGTGGTTGTTCACAGGGTGAGTGTGTGGTTGTTGTCAGGTGAGTGTGTGGTTGTTGTCAGGGTGAGTGTGTGGTTGTTCACAGGGTGAGTGTGCGGTTGTTGTCAGGTGAGTGTGTGGTTGTTGTCAGGGTGAGTGTGTGGTTGTTGTCAGGTGAGTGTGTGGTTGTTGACAGGGTGAGTGTGTGGTTGTTGTCAGGTGAGTGTGTGGTTATTGTCAGGTGAGTGTGTGGTTGTTGTCAGGTGAGTGTGTGGTTGTTGACAGGGTGAGTGTGTGGTTGTTGTCAGGTGAGTGTGTGGTTGTTGTCAGGGTGAGTGTGTGGTTGTTGACAGGGTGAGTGTGTGGTTGTTGACAGGGTGAGTGTGTGGTTGTTCACAGGGTGAGTGTGGGTGGGTTGTTGTGTGTGTGTGGTTGTTGTCAGGGTGAGTGTGTGGTTGTTCACAGGGTGAGTGTGCGGTTGTTGTCAGGTGAGTGTGTGGTTGTTGTCAGGTAGTTGTGTGTGACAGGGTGAGTGTGTGGTTGGTTGTCAGGGTGAGTGTGTGTTCTGTAACAGTGAGTGTGTGTTCTATTGGGTCAGGGTGAGTGTGTGGTTGTTGGCAGGGTGAGTGTGTGGTTGTTGACAGAGTGAGTGTGTGGTTGTTGACAGGGTGAGTGTGTGGTTGTTGGCAGGGTGAGTGTGTGGTTGTTGACCGGGTGAGTGTGGGCTTGTTGTCAGGGTGAGTGTGTGGTGTGTGTTTGTCAGGTGAGTGTGTGGTTGTTGACAGGGTGTGTGTGTGTGGTTGTTGATAGGGTGAGTGTGCGGTTGTTGACCGGGTGAGTGTGGGCTTGTTGTCAGGGTGAGTGTGTGGTTGTTGTCAGGGTGAGTGTGTGGTTGTTGACGTGTGTGTGTGTTGTGACACAGGGTGAGTGTGTGGTTGTTTACAGGGTGAGTGTGGGCTTGTTGACAGGGTGAGTGTGTGGTTGTTGTCAGGTGAGTGTGTGGTTGTTGTCAGGTGAGTGTGTAGTTATTGTCAGGTGAGTGTGTGGTTGTTGTCAGGTGAGTGTGTAGTTATTGTCAGGTGAGTGTGTGGTTGTTGTCAGGTGAGTGTGTGGTTGTTGTCAGGTGAGTGTGTGGTTGTTGTCAGGTGAGTGTGTGGTTGTTGTCAGGGTGAGTGTGTGGTTGTTGTCAGGTGAGTGTGTGGTTATTGTCAGGTGAGTGTGTGGTTGTTGTCAGGTGAGTGTGTGTGTGTGTTTGCGGCTGTGTGGCTGTTTGGTGGTGCACGCGTGCATTTTTTGTTTTGTGTGTGTGTTTGTTGTTGTGTGTGTGTGGTTGTTGTCAGGTGAGTGTGTGGTTGTTGGCAGGGTGAGTGTGTGGTTGTTGACAAGGTGAGTCTGTGGTTGTTGTCAAGGTGAGTGTGTGGTTGTTGTCAGGGTGAGTGTGCGGTTGTTGGCAGGGCGTGTGTGCGGTTGTTGACAGGGTGAGTGTGTGGTTGTTGACAGAGTGAGTGTGTGGTTGTTGACAGGGTGAGTGTGTGGTTGTTGTCAGGGTGAGTGTGTGGTTGTTGTCAGGGTGAGTGTGTGGTTGTTGTCAGGGTGAGTGTGCGGTTGTTCACAGGGTGAGTGTGTGGTTGTTGTCAGAGTGTGTGGCCCTTGCATGCTGATGCCTTAACCGCAGGACGGTTGAAATTCAGCTGTAGTCTTTTGCTGCATATCTTCCTTCCAAACTGTCTGATAATGCATGAAAATGCCTAAAATAGAGATGAAGAAAAGGTTGTCCTTAGATTATGAAGGACTTCAGATCAAACAGACACCCTCTGCTTCTTCCCTCCCCTCTCTCCTCCTCTCCTCCCTCCCCTCCCTCTGCTTCTCCTCTTCCTCTCTCCTCCCTCTGCTTCTCCCCTTCTCTCTCCCCTCTGCTCCTCCTCTCCCCTCTCCTCCCACCTCTGCTCCTCCTCTCCCCTCCCCTCTCTCCTCCCTCTGCTTCTCTCTTCCTCCCTCTCCTCCTCTCCCTTCCCCTCTCTCCTCCCTCCCCTATCCTCCTCCCAGCCCAGGGAGTCGGTGTGCAGTCATACCGTCCTCCTCACTGGCATCCCTGACGTCATGGATCAGGATAATCTGCAGGACCTGCTGGAGATTCACTTCCAGAAGAGCAGCCACGGTGGAGGAGAGGTGGAGGCCATCCTGTACAACCCTGTGGGTCAGCGTAATCTGGCTCTCTTCCAGGAAGACTGTCCCCCACAGGTCTAGAGATGGGACTCTGAAACCATGCTGTTTGTCCAGCTCTTCTACGCTGCCCACCCCCCCCTCCTCCCCCCGCCCTCCTCCCCCCTCCTACGCTCTGGGGGCTCTGAGTAGACCCCCCTCCCTCTGGATGGCTCACAAGTCTATGAGTCTTTGCACAGAGGGAACGAGGAGGGAAACAAAACCCAAATAGGTTCTAGTTGCGTTGCAGGGAATTATGAATCATTTGAAGATTAATATTGAGATGTTACATGAGACGTGTGGAGGTTTGAAGATCATTTATTAAATATGTAAAAAAAAAAAATGAAGATAATTTCCTAAAATACGTTGTACCTATTCGATACAGAGGCTGATCCTACTCAGAAAT
Source organism: Plecoglossus altivelis (assembly GCA_036571765.1). Taxonomy (NCBI): domain Eukaryota; kingdom Metazoa; phylum Chordata; class Actinopteri; order Osmeriformes; family Plecoglossidae; genus Plecoglossus; species Plecoglossus altivelis. Next base: position 12,924 of record BROE01000111.1, read on the forward strand.
ACTGTGGTGTTTGTTATTCAACTTAAGGTGGTATTTAGGCATACTTTATTATACAGTCTATAACGAAGATCATCTAATAAAGTTGATTGAACTCTGATATCGACCGTCTTTTACACAACATCGGAACCAAGGGCATCGCGTTCCTGCAGAACGTCTGAACAGAAAGGAAGGAACACGAATACTGAAACACCAAATACATTTATTGTAAAAATATAGTAACAGCAAACAAATACAGATGTACTAACTCCCAGGATAAAACTTAAAAATACGAAGGATTCTACCAAGGAGACGATCCAGGAACAGTGCCTGGATCAGACTGGACAACACAGGACACAGCACAGGTCAGGCACTTTAAGGAACAGGCACATGGAGGGCTGCCATACAAGACTGGGGATCCAGAGAGAGTAACTTCTCAGCGTCCGAACCAGAACCAAAAAAGATGGCCGTATTGGGAATCCCATAGAAACCATCAAAGACACGGACAGACTAGAGATGAAAAACGTATCCTACGCTACGGAAACAATAAGTTAAAACCCACTAAGAGATTTTATATATATATTTTTTTTTATGTGAAAACAAAACGTACTGTTACCATGCCGACGCCCCTGGTCATAGTGAGGGGGGTTCTGACAGCATTCAGAAATCGAAGCTCCTCTCTCGTAAGTCGTCTCTACAGTGTAACGCCCCTCTAGCATTGTGCGTGCATCTAACCGCCTACATCTCGCTTCTCGTTCATCTCAATCTCACAACTATATTTCCTCACCAGCCTCTTCCTGATCAAGACAGACTTCGCCGGACGAACCCCTAGTTTCCTGCGTTGGGTTTTAGTAACACACGCCCAGTCTGAAGGCAAACAGCACAACGAAGCAGGAGTCATCCTTAATCTAGCACCTGTGGGCGTGAGTTCGTCAGCGTAGTTTTCAACAGTCCTCCACCTACAGCCACAACCCCACCTGCTCCGACCACACCTACACCCAAAGTGCTGCTTCTCTAGCGATGGTTAAACAGGCAACAGTAAAACAGTTCATGTGTGGAAAAAAATGTTTAAAATAAAAAAATAAACATTGGAAAAAAAGCTGGTTTGTTTAGCAATCTAAATCACTAACACAGAACAAATAGCTGCTTTTGTTTCAACAGCTGCAAATGCTTGAATAACATAATAAAACATGTAATGTGACTATTTTAGAAGCAAAGAGGCTAGTGTGCTGTAGTGTTTGTGCTTTCAAACAGCATGAAGGATGATCCTAATCCAGATCTCTTAACGTGAGCTGATTATGAAACAGACCAGGAAAAACTGGCCAATGGCGTAGCCTTCGTCGAACGCACTACATTACATTTGTGAAACAGTCATTTTGTAACATTGCAGATCATAACGTTACTTATCGATGAGCAGATGTGTGTGTTTCGGAACCACAGAAACCAGGAAAGGTTTGTCCAGAGCTGCCGGGGTCTGCATGGGGGAGGGGTCAGCTTGTGGGAGTGCAGTTAGGGTTGAAAACAAGCTGCTGGTCTTGAACAGGAAGAGGAGGGACTGGCTCGGTTTGATTGGCGTGTGCAAGTGGCCAATCAGACAACCAGCGGTGCCCAGTCGCTCTCTTTTCGTCCATACTGAGCACAATGTTAGACGGAGCGAAGAGGAGAGAGGGAAAGAAGATTTTTTAAATTGTCATTTTGTTGCCTGGCAGCAAACAAAATGCTGTTAAAATGATCGTAGAAAGCAGAGGTGGAGGCTTCATTCTGTGGAGGGGGGGGGACTGTTCTGAAAGAGGCAAATCTATCCACTTTTTTATCAAGAAAAAATCTTAACGCCGTCTCGCGCTGAGCCATCAGGGTGTCCCCTGTCCCCGCCCACATGAGCCCTGTCCCCGCCCACATGAGCCCTGTCCCCGCCCACATGAGCCCTGTCCCCGCCCACATGAGCCCTTCACCCCTGGTCGTCAGTACGCTGTTATGAAAGCCACTGGAAGCCACCGGAAGCTCTGCTTACCTGGATGTCAGTCAGGTCTTTGTGGAATCTCTTGGCCAGGTGAGGCCCGTTCTGCATGGTGGGGATGTGGTAGGTCTGAGGGAGACCAGA
>BROE01000112.1:0-14963 GCA_036571765.1 Plecoglossus altivelis
TTTCCTACTGTCCATAAAACACAAAAAGCTCACACGCACACACGGCACACACTCACAGCTCACACACAGCTCACACACATGCACAGCACACACACACACACAGCACACACACAGCTCACACACATGCACAGCACACACACACACAGCACACACACACACAGCACACACACATGCACAGCACATGCACGCACACACAGCACACACACAGCACACACACATGCATGCACACACACATTCCATCATTATTTCCATGGGTTATTACCCCCTACCTACCATTCACCTTTTGAATTTTCAAAAGGCTGACATGATAACAGAGAGAAGGTCTCACTGTAGGAATATTCAAAACCATCGGCTCACCTGGCAGACTTGTATCTGCCTTTCACCTGCCAAAATCTCAGACTAATTACTAGACCTTCATTCCCAGACTTTGAGTCCTTGTTTCAGTCGTGCCATGTCCACGAGTCACCAACAGAGCACACTTCACCCGCCCCACACGTTCATAATGTGGCCTTTATGGGTGTGTGTTGCGTGTGTGTGGGAGTGTGCGAGTGTGCACTCTTATAATGCCTGTCTTTATGGCTAATAGCAGCTCCAAGTTGTGTGTGTGAGTGTGGGTGCGTGGATGGGTGGATGGGTGGGTGTGTGCGGATGGGTGGGTGTGTGTGTGTGGGTGGGTGTGCGGGTGGGTGTGTGCACGTGGGTGTGTGTGTGTGGTGGGTGTGCGGGTGGGTGTGCGGGTGGGTGTGCGCGCGTGGTTGTGTGTGAGGTGTGGGTGCGGGATGGGTGGGTGGGGGGTGGGGGTTGGGTGGGTGTGTGTGTGGGTGGGTGGGTGTGCGGGTGGGTGTGTGTGCCTGGGTGTGTGTGTGTGGGTGGGTGTGTGTGTGGGTGGGTGTGCAGGTGGGTGTGCGTGTGTGTGTGTGTGTGGGTGGGTGCATGGAGCTGAAGCAGAACTTGTGTGTGCATGAAGGTGGTGTCTCTGTGCTTGGGTGCTGTATGTGGGTAAGATGGAGATATCAATGGAGCGTATCAATCCACACGTGTGTTTATGTGCATGTGCGGCTGTGCGGGTGTGCGTGTGAATGCCCTTTACTGTCAGTGTGTGTGTGTGTGTTTGTGTGCATGTGAGAGAGTGCGTGCGCGTGTGTGCACATGGGAGTAGCTCCCACATATGGCTGCAGGATATTGCTTTTGCTAAATTCAGCCGACCTAATGAGAGTGCGTCCAAACTTAAGACGGACCTAGATTCAGCACACTGCTCGCTTACAGACATGGTTCCATCCTTACGGTGGCATTCCAACTGCACGGACAAGCGCCAACTTAGACCTGCTGCAGCCAGGAGAGGGAGAAGCATGGTACACTGAAACAGGCCATGGAGGCAAAGACACAGAGGAGCATGGAGATAGGACAGACAGCTAGATTAGGGATAAAGGGATGGATGGGTGGGTGGAAGGATAGATGGATGGACAGAAGGGTTAATAGATGGAGAGACAGTTGGACGGATGGACGGACGAACGAGCCGAGAAACCAGCAAACGGACGGGGAAACGGACAAACGGACAGGCCCAGAAGCGGACGAACAAAATCCCTCAACTTTCTGGGGATTTTGACAACCAAAGCGAGGCGAGAAAGAGTCAACCAGAAGCCAAGCCGAGGGAGAGACAGAGTGAATATAGCTGTCTCTGTCCCTGAGGGGCACTTGCTCATTATAAAGCCATTGTGGCCAGCATGCATGCGCTCCCACACTCCATGTTGAGTGAGTCAGCCCTGTTGTCTGGAGAAGGAGGGAGGGGCAAGCGGTAAGCCTAACTTCGACAAACACACCACACCACACACACACACAAACAAACCAACAAACACACACACGTCAATAAAAGGCCAGTCAGGTGGGAAAAGAAGATCGGGGGAGGAATGGAGAGACAGAGTTGGGACCTGGGAGAAAGGCTTGGGAAGGAGTGGTTTAGGGGGCTGGATGAGAGCAGGCTTGGAAGAGGGGGGTGGGGAGAGAGAGACATAGAAAAACATAGAAAAACATAGAGAGAGAGAGAGAGGCTTGGAAGGAGGCGGTGGGGGAGAGACGAGAAGCGAGGAAGGGGAGGGGTGGGTGGGGGAGAGAGAGAGCGGAGGAAGGGAGGGGGGTGGGGAAGAGAGAGAGCGGAGGAAGGCAAGCTGGCAAAGGCTTGCTTGGCTAGCTCTGGGACACTGAGCCAATTCATCTAACTGCCTCTATAATTAGACTTGACTGTAGCCTTCTCAGGTATGGTTAGCCAATATCAGACTTCTTTTCCTCTCACATTACACACACACACGTACTTTCTCACTCATTCAGGTTGTACCCCTCGAAACGTCTAGACAACCATGTGGGACCCCCACCCTGCCTCTCCTGTTTTCACTGCCCTCTCTCTCCCTCTTCTTTTAACCCCTCACTGTCTGCCTCTCCTCCACCCCTCACCTCCCCCTCCCCCTCCTGACTCCTCTTCACAGTATTGTCACCCCAGAACCTCCCCGCTGTGTTTCCGGTTGTAAAACACCGTGAGCGCAGCCTCGACCCCTCATCAGTCCTCCTCACACACACACGGACACTTGATGGCTTTGCCACAGAGAGACCGACCCCCCCTCTCTCTCTCTGTTTCTCCCCCTCTCTCCTTCATGCAGGATCCTGTGTGACCCCCCCCCCATCCCCCACTCCCCGCCCCCCCTCCGGCCCCCCGCCCCCCCCCACCTCCCCGAGTGAGGTTCACACACAGCGTTTCACCAGCACTGATATCACTGAATTGGAACAATGTTAACATCAGCACACTCACCGGATATTAAACTTGTGTGTGTTTGCATTTGTGGTTTGAGATGGGCTCTGACTCACAGGGGTTAATAAGGGGGGCATACAATGATTCATCCATTTCTCAGAATAGTCCCGATTCCCAGAATCCCTTAGATAAGGCTTGCGGCTTCAGGAAGCTTGTCTACGGGTATTTATTCCCATCCAAAGACTGTTTTTTAACTTCCTCTCAACCAAAACTTCAACTCCCCCACATTTCTAGTCTAAACCACCAAACACTGTCATCCTTCCTGTTTCTTTACCCACATGTGCACACACAGACACACTGAAACACACAGACACACTGAAACACACAGACACACTGAAACACACAGACGTACACACACCTGACCAAACCCATTTCCTACAAAGAAAGAACCAGGTAGCTAATGTCTCTAATTCATGGGTATTACTGATGTTGCTGGTACAGGACTGTTGATGTTGATGTTGATGTTGTTGTCATGGCAATCTCAGGAATGCCTTTCAAGGGCCAACATGAGGATTATTCAGGATGTGAGCGTGTGTGTTCGCACAAGTGCGTGCGTCCGCACACGGGTGTGAGCGTGCGTGCTCGTACGCGTGCGTGCGTGTTTGGTCTTACGTGTGTGTGTGAGTGTGTGTGTGAGTGGGTGTGTGAGTGGGTGTGTGAGTGGGTGTGTGAGTGTGTGTGTGAGTGGGTGTGTGAGTGGGTGTGTGAGTGTGTGTGTGAGTGGGTGTGTGAGTGGGTGTGTGAGTGTGTGTGTGAGTGGGTGTGTGAGTGGGTGTGTGAGTGGGTGTGTGTGTGTGTGAGTGGGTGTGTGAGTGACACTCACCTGTTTCTTCTTGTAAAAACCTTTCTTGTCGCAGTTGGGAATACGGAAGCCCCTTGGATTGAGCACGTTGGAGATCTTCAGACTGTTCAAGATGCTCTCCATCTCTCTGCGACACGGGCCCTGAGCAAACACCACAACCCTAATCAATGTGCCAGCCAGGAAGCTGCGGGTCCCTTTAGTGTCAAGAGAGTGCATAGGATGAACATGTGTAACGAGCGGGTGTAATTAGAGTGCATCTGACAAAGTGTTTAGAGCAGTGTGTGTAAGAGGGTATGTGTACAGTGTGTGTATATAGTGTGTGACAAGTGTTATAGAGAGTGTGTGTAGAGGGTATGTACAGTGTGTGTATATAGTGTGTGTTACAGTGTGTATAGAGAGTGTGTGTAGAGAGGTATGTTACAGTGCTTGCATGTGTATATAGCTGTGTGTACAGTGTGTATAGAGAGCAGGTGTGTAGAGGGTATGTACAGTGTGTGTATAATAGTGTGTGTACAACTTAGTGTAGCTATAGAGAGTGTTGTTATGTAGAGGGTATGTACAGGTGGTAACTATAGTAACTGTGTACAGTGTGTTTAGAGAGTGTGTGTAGAGGGTATGTACAGTGTGTGTATATAGTGTGTGTACAGTGTGTATAAGAGTGTGTTGTTCAGAGGGTATGTTACAGTGTGTGTATATAAAATGTGTGTACAGTGTGCTATAGAGAGTGTGTTGTTAGAGTGTGTAGGTACATGTGTTATATAGTGGTTTTACAGTGTTGTTATAGAGAGTGTGTGTAGAGGGTATGTACAGTGTGTGTATATATACTGTGTGCTACAGTGTGTTTAGAGAGTGTGTGTAGAGGGTATGTACAGTGTGTGTATATCAGTGTGTATTACAGGGTATAGAGAGTGTGTGTAGAGGGTATGTACAGTGTGTGTATATAGTGTGTACAGTGTTGTAGTAGAGAGTGTGTGTAGAGGGTATGTACAGTGTGTGTATATAGTGTGTGTACAGTGTGTATAGAGAGTGTGTGTACAGTGTGTATAGAGAGTGTGTGTAGAGGGTTTGTCCAGAGTGTGGATAGAGAGGTTATAGAGAGTGTGGATAGAGGGTTTGTCCAGAGTGTGGATAGAGAGGTTATAGAGAGTGTGTGTAGAGGGTTTGTCCAGAGTGTGGATAGAGAGGTTATAGAGAGTGTGTGTAGAGGGTTTGTCCAGAGTGTGGATAGAGAGGTTATAGAGAGTGTGGATAGAGAGGTTATAGAGAGTGTGGATAGAGAGGTTATAGAGAGTGTGGATAGAGAGGTTATAGAGAGTGTGGATAGAGGGTTTGTCCAGAGTGTGGATAGAGAGGTTATAGAGAGTGTGTGTAGAGGGTTTGTCCAGAGGCGATAGAGAGTGTGATAGTGTAGAGAGTGTGTGTAGAGGGTTTGTCCAGAGTGTGGATAGAGAGGTTATAGAGAGTGTGGATAGAGAGGTTATAGAGAGTGTGGATAGAGAGGTTATAGAGAGTGTGGATAGAGAGGTTATAGAGAGTGTGGATAGAGAGGTTATAGAGAGTGTGGATAGAGAGGTTATAGAGAGTGTGGATAGAGAGGTTATAGAGAGTGTGGATAGAGAGGTTATAGAGAGTGTGGATAGAGAGGTTATAGAGAGTGTGGATAGAGAGGTTATAGAGAGTGTGGATAGAGAGGTTATAGAGAGTGTGGATAGAGAGGTTATAGAGAGTGTGGATAGAGAGGTTATAGAGAGTGTGGTTCTAGAGTGAGGCACAGGGCGCGTCTGCAGGCGGGAAGGAAACTTACATACTCTGACTCCCTCTTGTTCTCCAGGGAGAGGTTGTGCACATCTGGGTTGAGTCCTCCAGACACCAGCTCCACCTTGTAGCTCTGAGTCCGTCTGCTCTGGTCCTTCTTAATTACCTCCAGCTTGGTGTTCAGGGGCGTTTTGCCTTCCGATGCCCCACGCTGCCCACCATCCCCTCCACCCACACCGAGCGCCTCTGTTGGCATTGCCTCGGTGGTGTTGGCGGTCCGTTCCTCGGCCAGATCCCCAGCGTTCTCTGTCGGGAAACAGGGAGAGGGGATATTGAGGCTCGCTCTATCGGCGAGCAAAGGGCGAGCAAAGGGCGAGCAAAGGTCGAGCGCTTGGCGTGTGGCGAAGTGTACTTTTGTGGCAGTGGCATGCTGTGCTTTTGGCAGACAACACCTGGACAAGACTGTCCAAAAACGACATCCATTGATAAAAACATAACTATTGAACTCCCAGACAGAAAGAGACGAAGAGAGAGTGTGTGTGTCTGTGTGTGTGTGTGTGTGTGTGTGTGTGTGAGAGAGAGAGAGAGTGAGAGTGTGTGTGTGTGTCTAAGAAAGAAAGTGAGAGTGTGTGTGCCTGTGAGAGTGTGTGTGTGTGTGTCTGTGAGAGAGAGTGAGAGTGTGTGTGTCTGTGAGAGAGAGAGTATGTGTGTGCCTGTGAGAGAGAGAGAGTGTGTGTGTGTCTGTGAGAGAGAGTGAGAGTGAAAGAGATTGAGATCGTGTTAGACATGGAAAGAAAAAGAGAGACAGAGTGAAGCAGTGGCCACAAGATGAGGAGGATGAGAGCGATGCGGGTGGCATCGGGGTGGAGGGTGGGACAGGAGGGGGGGGAGATGTTTCAAAAAGATACAGCAGAGGCAGACCAGAGGCAGGAGAGGAGGAGTGAGGCAGACCAGGAGGCAGGAAAGAGGACCCAGTGAGGCAGACATCAGAGCAGGAGAGGAGAGGAGGAGCGACGGCCAGACCAGGGAGAGCAGTGAAGAGAGCAGCAAGGCAAACCAGGAGCAGAGAGAGGAGTGAGGCAGACCAGGAGGCAGGAGAGGAGGAGTGAGGCAGACCAGGAGGCAGGAGAGGAGCAGTGAGGCAGACCAGGAGGCAGGAGAGGAGGAGTGAGGCAGACCAGGAGGCAGGAGAGGAGCAGCGAGGCAGACCAGGAGGCAGGAGAGGAGAGGAGAGGTGGGGATGGGGGGAGGAGGAGAGTGAGTGAGGGAATGTTTGGGGGGAGGAGGAGAGTGAGTGAGGGAATGTTTGGGGGGAGGAGGAGAGTGAGGGCAGACCAGGAGCAGGAGAGGAGGACCAGTGAGCAGACCAGGAGCAGAGAGGAGGAGTAGGCAGACCAGGAAGCAGCAGATAGAGAGAGAAGTGCAGGCAGACCAGGAGCAGGAGAGGCAGGAGCAGTTGAGCAGACCACGGCAGGAGAGGAGGAGTGAGGCAGACCAGAGGCCAGGAAGAGGAGGAGTAGGCAGACCAGAGCAGATAGGAGCAGTGAGGCAGACCAGGAGGCAGGAGAGGGGTAAGTGGGCGAGTTCACCTTATTTATAGACTGTGGGTCCCTGACATATCAAAGGACAGAGAGCAGCGCCGGAGAGCATTTGACAAGTCTGGCGACTGCGGTGGCGGGGGGGGGGGCAGGGGGACCAAGCCTCCGCCAAAACAGCATGACCGAACCAAATAGTAGTGTGGGGTGGGGGGGGAGCTACGGAGCCAGGAGAAGGACCTGTAGAGTCGTATATAGAGAATGAACTGATTGGTGCGTGACTCACACCCCTCCATCACATGCTCACACCATCACCAAAACCTGGATGGCATACAGATAGTGGTGGAGCAGAGGCAGGGAGGGGCAGGGTTATAAATGTATATTTGAGTGTGACATATATATATATATACACACACACACACACACACACACACATACATATACACACAGAGAGAGACACCACGCCAAAGGATTAATTAGAACCAGATTGGACCTTTAAAGAGTTGTGAGTGGGTAGGGCCATGCAGGGGTGTGGAGCACATGTGGTGGACAGCCAAGCCCCTTTTAACCACCTGCTCAATTAGTCACATAGTAAGGGTGAACAGTCTCCCAGAACTCAAAATAATTGCTTTCAAATGATAATGTCAACACAAACATCAATAACATCCCCAACATAAACAAGAACATTCATCATCAACAAGAACCTTAATATGATTACAGAGGATTTTTTAATTTTGAACCCAGACTTCAACCAGAAAAATGGACTCAACTTTCTCGGGAAAACCCCAGAACGACCCCTATTTGAATCAGGAATGTCAGGAATCAGCATCACAACGAAAACCTTTGCCTCTGTCCACTGTACGAATTCATGTATTTTTTGATAAACATACTACGCAATTTGCTTGTATGACGGCTGTATGGTAAAGTGCTCAAACTGTGGTGAGAGGTCTCGTTAAAGTCCGTGGTTTGGTCGTCTCAGAAATGCAAACCATTCAGGCTGCAGTTACAGCCTCCAACCAGCGGGGGCGCCAGACGGGACGCCAAAATCAGAGGGTGCACACGCGGGACGGTGAGAGCATCTCCCCTGAACACCGGCGATCCTGTCTGGGTGTGATTCCAAGACGAGGACGAGCATTTAGGAGCCGCGTCGTTCACTCTCTGACAAAGTCTTTCTTTGAACAGTCAACCGGAGCAGACACGATTCTCAACCAAATCCACTTTACATAAAGTAGCACCATGGAGAAATGAAGGCACAAAGAAAATAACAGCAGACAGTTCACGTCATGAGCGTATGTTTAAGGGTTGACGCTAGGCACTTGTCCCCACTAATATTTAAAACGAATGCTCCAACAAATAGGTTTTATGAGCTGTGCGTTTGCATTTGTGACCCGATTGAGGCCAGAGAAGGAGGAGAGCTGCGTCGCTATAAGGAGGACGCGATTGTGGCGGCTTTGATTTCTGTGCGGGGACTGGAAAACCCGAGGAGCGGTCACGATGTAGGGGGGGGGTTTTTTCATCGAACTACCCCCGTAGATAGTTAATGAAACAATCCCAGGGCTATTTGTACCGACAGTCATGCATCTTTCAACAAAGGTTATGATTATGTTGTGCTGGACGCGGAAAAGAGGTCGCGCTATCATGTATAGTAATGACTACGTGCCAAGTTATGTTATGTGTCTATAACGAAGAAAATATCTTGTTCTGACAAGTGGATCTAGAATTTGTCGGTTTCAATATTTAAGTTTGAGTTTCGCTCACTTTGTGGTGTGCTATGTAATGCAGAAGAAATATAAAGATGGACAGCTCATGAGCGGCAATGTATTCATTGCGTGTGGAAAAACCTGTTGAGCAGATGTGAGATAGTTACACTGGGTTGGTTATGTTCGCAATATGAATGTAGAATATGTAAGTTATGATGGATTAATTATCTCACCTCTAGCAAAATAAATATGACCTAATGATGTGTAGGGCACAACTGTTTTAAGAACTATATTTGAATTTGCTAGAGGCAGACTTCGCTGTTTGAGGGGATCGATTTACAAAATTAATTAACCATTTTGTATGCAGGAAAGGGCATCAAACCACTACAGTCGCAGAACCGGCTGAGGAAACACTATCAGGGCTTCAGGTGAGGTTCTAATGAATTCTGTCAGTTAATATGAGAGCCCTTAGGCATTGCAAAACGAATCTTTTGCGGGTTAGTTAGATGCTCAACAGGGTTTGTGCTACCCTCTGAAAAAAGAGAGAGAGAGAGAGAGAGAGAGAGAGGAGACTGAGAGAGAGAGAAGAGACTGAGAGAGAGAGGAGACTGAGAGAGAGAGGAGACAGAGAGAGAGAATAGACTGAGAGAGAGAGAATAGACTGTGAGAGAGAGGGGAGACTGAGAGAGAGGGGGCGACTGAGAAAAGAGGGGGAGATCTCTGAGAGAGAGGGGAGACTGAGAGAGAGAGGGGAGAGAACAAGAGAGCAAAGGAGCACAAGTGAGCACACTTGCACTCCCACTGTTGCTTGGCTACCTCTGAATTTCCTTTCCCTCTCTCTGTCTTTCATCTGTAAACTATTAGCATCACCATCTCCAGTTGACTTCTGCAACAGCTTCTGTCTGCTGCAGAACTGAGCAGAGCAGAGTAGAGCAGGATAGGGCAGAACTGAGTAGAGCAGAGCAGGATAGAGCAGAGCTGAGTAGAGCAGAGTAGGATAGAGCAGAGCTGACTCAGGCAGGGGCGGTCGCCCCATGTGAGACAGGGATGTGGCTTTCCTACTGTCCATAAAACACAAAAAGCTCACACGCACACACAGCACACACTCACAGCTCACACACAGCTCACACACATGCAGCGCACACCCACACCACAGCACACACACAGTCGAACACACATGCACATGAGCACACACACACACAGCACACACACACCAGCACAAACATGCACAGCACATGCACGCCACACAGCACACACACAGCACGCACAACACTGCATGCCCCCAACATTTCCATCATTATTTTCCATGGTTATTAACCCCTACTACCAAATTCACCTTTTGAATTTCAAAAGGCTGACTATGTAACCAGGGAGGGCTCTCACTGTAGGAATACTTCAAAACCCATCGCGCACTCTGGCAGACTTGGTATCCTGCCTTTCACCTGCCACAATCTCAGACTAATTCCTAGACCTTTCATTCTCCTATCAGACTATTGAATGTCCTTGTTTCAGTCGTGGCCATAGATGTCCAGTCACCAAGAGCACAGCTTCACCCGCCCAATTCATATGTGGCCTTTATGGGTTTGTTGCGTTGTGTGGAGGTGGACGGAGTGTGGCACTCTTATAAGCTGTCTTTGGTATAACAGCTCCAATGGTTCACGGACATTAAAAAGAGCCCGAGCTGACCACAGAGTAAACACATGCTTGTAAAACGTTGTGTGTGTGAGTGGGGGTGCGTGGATGGGTGGGTGGGTGTGTGCGGGTGTGTGTGTGCGTGTAGGTGGGTGTGTGTGTGGGTGGGTGGGTGGGTGTGCGGGTGGGTGTGTACGCGTGGGTGTGGGTTGGTGGGTGCGTGTGGGTGTGTGCGGGTGTGTGTGTGTGTGTGTGTGGGTGGGTGCATGGAGCTGAAGCAGAACTTGTGTGTGCATAAAGGTGGTGTCTCTGTGCTTGGGTGCTGTATGTGGGTAAGATGGAGATATCAATGGAGCGTATCAATCCACACGTGTGTTTATGTGCATGTGCGGCTGTGCGGGTGTGCGTGTGAATGCCCTTTACTGTCAGTGTGTGTGTGTGTGTTTGTGTGCATGTGAGAGAGTGCGTGCGCGTGTGTGCACATGGGAGTAGCTCTTTGGCCCGCATATGGCTGCAGGATATTGCTTTTGCTAAATTCAGCCGACCTAATGAGAGTGCGTCCAAACTTAAGACGGACCTAGATTCAGCACACTACTCGCTTACAGACATGGTTCCATCCTTACGGTGGCATTCCAACTGCACGGACAAACGCCAACTTAGACCTGCTGCAGCCAGGAGAGGGAGAAGCATGGTACACTGAAACAGGCCATGGAGGCAAAGACACAGAGGAGCATGGAGATAGGACAGACAGCTAGATTAGGGATAAAGGGATGGATGAGTGGGTGGAAGGATAGATGGATGGACAGAAGGGTTAATAGATGGAGAGACAGTCGGACGGATGGACGGACGAACGAGCCGAGAAACCAGCAAACGGACGGGGAGACGGACAAACGGACAGGCCCAGAAGCGGACGAACGAAATCCCTCAACTTTCTGGGGATTTTAAAAAACCAAAGCGAGGCGAGAAAGAGTCAACCAGAAGCCAAGCCGAGGGAGAGACAGAGTGAATATAGCTGTCTCTGTCCCTGAGGGGCACTTGCTCATTATAAAGCCATTGTGGCCAGCATGCATGCGCTCCCACACTCCATGTTGAGTGAGTCAGCCCTTTTCGGTCTGGGAGAAGGAGGAGGGGGGGGGGGCAGAGGGGAATCCTAACTTCGACCCACAATAACACACTCACACACACCACGCACACAAACACACACAACACCCACAACGTGAATAAAAGGCCAGTCAGGTGGGAAAAGAAGATCGGGGGGAGGGAATGGAGAGGAGAGTGCAGGCCTGGGAGGAAGCTTGGGGAAGGGGGTTAAGGGGCTGGATGAGAGAGGCTTGGAAGGGAGGGGGGGGGAGAAGAGAGAGCGGAGGAAGGGAGGGGGGTGGGGGAGAGAGAGAGCGGAGGAAGGCAAGCTGGCAAAGGCTTGCTTGGCTAGCTCTGGGACACTGAGCCAATTCATCTAACTGCCTCTATAATTAGACTTGACTGTAGCCTTCTCAGGTATGGTTAGCCAATATCAGACTTCTTCTCCTCTCACATTACACACACACACGTACTTTCTCACTCATTCAGGTTGTACCCCTCGAAACGTCTAGACAACCATGTGGGACCCCTACCCTGCCTCTCCTGTTTTCACTGCCCTCTTCTTCCGTCTCTTAACTCCCTCACTGTCTGCCTCTCCTCCACCCCTCACCTCCCCTCTCCCTGCTGATCTCTTGCACAGTAAATTGTCAGTCAGAACCTCCCGCTGCTGTTTCCCGGTTGTAAAACAGTGGCGCAGCCTCGACCCTCATAGTCTCTCACACACCAGGAACTTGATGCTTTTGCCACGAGAGACCGACCCCCTCCTTCTCGTGTATTCGCACCAAGGGGCGGCATCCAAGAAAACCGCTGCAACACTGGGCCCCGCGACTCACAGCACCATCTGCTTGCAAGCCCCCCCCCCCCCCTCCCGAGGTGAGGTCACTACAGCGTTTCACCAGCACTGATATCACTGAATTGGAACAATGTTAACATCAGCACACTCACCGGATATTAAACTTGTGTGTGTTTGCATTTGTGGTTTGAGATGGGCTCTGACTCACAGGGGTTAATAAGGGGGGCATACAATGATTCATCCATTTCTCAGAATAGTCCCGATTCCCAGAATCCCTTAGATAAGGCTTGCGGCTTCAGGAAGTTTGTCTACGGGTATTTATTCCCATCCAAAGACTGTTTTTTAACTTCCTCTCAACCAAAACTTCAACTCCCCCACATTTCTAGTCTAAACCACCAAACACTGTCATCCTTCCTGTTTCTTTACCCACATGTGCACACACAGACACACTGAAACACACAGACACACTGAAACACACAGACACACTGAAACACACAGACGTACACACACCTGACCAAACCCATTTCCTACAAAGAAAGAACCAGGTAGCTAATGTCTCTAATTCATGGGTATTACTGATGTTGCTGGTACAGGACTGTTGATGTTGATGTTGATGTTGTTGTCATGGCAATCTCAGGAATGCCTTTCAAGGGCCAACATGAGGATTATTCAGGATGTGAGCGTGTGTGTTCGCACAAGTGCGTGCGTCCGCACACGGGTGTGCGCGTGCGTGCTCGTACACGTGCGTGCGTGTTTGGTCTTACGTGTGTGTGTGAGTGGGTGTGTGAGTGGGTGTGTGAGTGTGTGAGTGGGTGTGTGAGTGTGTGTGTGAGTGGGTGTGTGAGTGGGTGTGTGAGTGTGTGTGTGAGTGGGTGTGTGAGTGGGTGTGTGAGTGTGTGTGTGAGTGGGTGTGTGAGTGGGTGTGTGAGTGGGTGTGTGTGTGTGTGAGTGGGTGTGTGAGTGACACTCACCTGTTTCTTCTTGTAAAAACCTTTCTTGTCGCAGTTGGGAATACGGAAGCCCCTTGGATTGAGCACGTTGGAGATCTTCAGACTGTTCAAGATGCTCTCCATCTCTCTGCGACACGGGCCCTGAGCAAACACCACAACCCTAATCAATGTGCCAGCCAGGAAGCTGCGGGTCCCTTTAGTGTCAAGAGAGTGCATAGGATGAACATGTGTAACGAGCGGGTGTAATTAGAGTGCATCTGACAAATGTGTTTAGAGAGTGTGTGTAGAGGGTATGTACAGTGTGTGTATATAGTGTGTGTACAGTGTGTATAGAGAGTGTGTGTAGAGGGTATGTACAGTGTGTGTATATAGTGTGTGTACAGTGTGTATAGAGAGTGTGTGTAGAGGGTTTGTCCAGAGTGTGGATAGAGAGGTTATAGAGAGTGTGTGTACAGTGTGTATAGAGAGTGTGTGTAGAGGGTTTGTCCAGAGTGTGGATAGAGGAGGTTTAAGAGAGTGTGTGGTAGAGGGTTTGTCAGAGTGTGGTAGGAGGTGTATAGAGAGTGTGTGTAGGGGTTTGTCGAGTGTGGATAGAGAGGTTATAGAGAGTGGTGTACTGTGTGTATAGAGAGTTGTGTAGAGGGTTTGTCCAGAGTGTGATTAGAGAGGTTTATAGAGAGTGGTGTGTAGAGGGTTTGTCCAGAGTGTGGATAGAGAGGTTATTACGAGAGTGTGTGTAGAGGGTTTGTCCAGAGTGTGGATAGAGAGGTTATACGGAGAGTGTGGATAGGAGAGTTATAGAGATGTGGATAGAGAGGTTATAGAGAGTGTGGATAGAGGGTTTGTGCCAGAGTTGGATAGAGAGGTATAGAGAGTGTGTGTAGAGGTTTTGTCCAGAGTGTGGATCAGAGAGGTTATTAGAGAGTGTGGTTTCTAGAGTGAGGCCACAGGGCGCGTCTGCAGGCGGGAAGGAAACTTACATACTCTGACTCCCTCTTGTTCTCCAGGGAGAGGTTGTGCACATCTGGGTTGAGTCCTCCAGACACCAGCTCCACCTTGTAGCTCTGAGTCCGTCTGCTCTGGTCCTTCTTAATTACCTCCAGCTTGGTGTTCAGGGGCGTTTTGCCTTCCGATGCCCCCCGCTGCCCACCATCCCCTCCACCCACACCGAGCGCCTCTGTTGGCATTGCCTCGGTGGTGTTGGCGGTCCGTTCCTCGGCCAGATCCCCAGCGTTCTCTGTCGGGAAACAGGGAGAGGGGATATTGAGGCTCGCTCTATCGGCGAGCAAAGGGCGAGCGAAGGACGAGCAAAGGTCGAGCGCTTGGCGTGTGGCGAAGTGTACTTTTGTGGCAGTAGCATGATGTGCTTTTGGCAGATAAGACCTGGACAAGACTGTCCAAAAATGACATCCATTGATAAAAACATAACTATTGAACTCCCAGACAGAAAGAGATGAAGAGAGAGTGTGTGTGTCTGTGAGAGTGTGTGTGTGTGTGTGTGTGTGTGTCTGTGAGAGTGTGTGTGTGTGTGTGTGTCTGTGAGAGAGAGTGAGAGTGTGTGTGCCTGTGAGAGAGAGCGTGTGTGTGTGCCTGTGAGAGAGAGAGAGTGTGTGTGTGTCTGTGAGAGAGAGTGGCTATTGAACTATTGAACTCCCAGACAGAAAGAGATGAAGAGAGAGTGTGTGTGTCTGTGAGAGAGCGTGTGTGTGTGTGTGTGTGTCTGTGAGAGTGTGTGTGTGTGTGTCTGTGAGAGAGAGTGAGAGTGTGTGTGTCTGTGAGAGAGAGAGTGTGTGTGTGCCTGTGAGAGAGAGAGAGTGTGTGTGTGACTGTGAGAGAGAGAGTGTGTGTGTGACTGTGAGAGAGAGAGAGAGTGTGTGTGTGACTGTGAGAGAGAGAGAGTGTGTGTGTGTCTGTGA
>BROE01000114.1:0-14875 GCA_036571765.1 Plecoglossus altivelis
GAGAGAGAGAGACAGGAGGGGGAAGGGAGGGAGAGAGAGAGAGAGGAGGGTAAGAGAGGTAGGAAGTTTTGATCTGTTCATCTTATATGTTTTTGGAAACAATGCTCACTCATTCATGCTAATAGAACAATATTGAAATGATTTGAGAAAGAGAAAGAGAGATATGATGTCACAGACAAAGAGAGAGAGAAAGAGAGAGGCATGATGTCACAGAGACAGATATATAGAGAAAGAGAGAATGAGGGGCATGATGTAACAGAAAGAGAGAGAGAAAGAGAGAGAGACCTGATGTCACAGACAGAGAAAGAGAGAGAGAAAGAGAGAGGCATGATATCACAGACAAAGAAAGAGAGAGAGAAAGCGAGAGACATGATCAGCCTGTTATTAACTATAGAGATCAATTGTTGGGTATTAGTTATTGTATTTGTATCTATTCATAAAATACTTTTGGACGACAGATTCATGTTAATCATAGTAATACAAATATTAGCAACACACCTGCTCCCTGCCTTAATAACTCCTATTGTGTCTCATATGGATGACAGAGGGGAAGTCGTGGCCTAATGGTTAAGGAGTCGGGCTTGTAACCTTCAAGTTGCTGGTTAAATTCTCGCACCGGCAGGAATTGAAGGTGGGGATTGTGAAAAAACAGCACTCTCTCTGCTTCAATACCATGACGGAGGTGCCTTTGAGCAAGGCACCGAACCCCAATTGCTTCCCGGGCGCTGGAGCAATAGCTGCCCACTACTCTGGGTGTATGTTCACTGTGTGTGTGTGTGTGTGGTGTGGTTGCCCACTACTGACTGTTGTGTGTGCACTTGGATGGGTTAAATGCAGAGGTCAATTTCGAGTATGGGTAACCATACTTGACAATACGTCTCTTCACTTCATATGACATAAAAAGCATTTGCAAAAGTCTGTTTTTTCCACTTCTTTCACACATGGGCTTTCACCCATGTACACAACACACACACATATCCTCTGTATTGTCATCCTGGCTGGAGTCACAGGCCCCGGAGTAAACTCCATTCACTGTTTAACCGTCATAAGAATCATCCAGAAACACTCTGTAGTCTGTACAGCATATATGTGGATTTGAAAGCGTTTTAGGTTTTTTTTGCACCAACATGTAGAAGCAGAGCCTATAAAATTGACTGACATATCTAAGTGAAAGATTTGTCTTCCTGTTAGAGGAAGTTGCAACACATTTGCAGGGTTGACACTTCACACCATGTTCACAGAAACAGACGAACATGGGAGTAACACTCTTCTGCATGCATGGATGATTATTACAACTGCGCTGCTGCCATACATTAACTATATGTATGCAAACACAATAAGATCCTAACTGTGGGTATACTGTAGACGTGGAAGATCACAGAGGCTACCGAACAGCAGAGCTACTTCAAGTGTTTACGCTCTTCTTCCTCTTTTCATGTTTCTAAAAAGTGAAGCAAGACGTTCTGGCGTTCACACCTTCTCTTCTCACCGTCTTCCTGGCAAGCGCATGACGACAGCAGAGACAAAGCCAGTCTGTCACCAACCAAGAGCAGTCGCTCTCACACTGTAGGTGTTAGAGGTTCATAGCCACAGTGCTTCAGTGCAGTCACAAAGCCCTAGAACGACAGCCAACATGTCGGAGGCCATCTACGCTAAACCAGATATGACCCAGAAGGTGAGGTCTGACAGGGGGGAGATGGAGGAGAGGATGGTGGACATCTACGTTAGTGCTGACCCCCTCAAAGGTCATGACCCCTGCTCTTCGGCCAAGGACCCTACACCAGGTAACACACACCGAACACCCACGGGCACGCCTGTGGAAAATCACACGCAACCAGGAAGACATCAATGCTTATGGGAAAACCTCTTGTACTGTCTGCTCTTTCTTTCTGTCTTTCATTCAATCGTTCTTTTTTTCATTAATTCATTCTATCTTTCTTACTTACCTACTTACTTACATACTCACTTCCTCACTTACTTACTTACTCACTCACTCACTCACTCACTCACTCACTCACTCACTCACTCACTCACTCACTCACCTACCTACCTACCTACCTACCTACCTACCTACCTACTATAACACACACACACACATATATATTTACACCCTCTGATCCTAACAGTCCCTACTGTGTCCAGGCGCTGGGGGTCCAGACAGGAGTCTGCCCAGAGCTGCAGCTGTGTGTCTGGGGCTGCTGTGTGCTCTCCTGTTGGCTTTGCTCGCAGCACTGGGAGTCTCCTGTGAGTCTCTGCCACAGCATCACACAATCAATGCTTTTTCATAATCATAACTGTATGTCAACAATTCCCCGTAGGTAGTGTTGATGATGGTGACATTGTGTTGAATATCCTTGTGCAACCATGATCATTTATTATAAATCTTATAAATCGGAGCCTCCGCAATTTCCGTGGACCTCTATCCGCTATCTAGTTACATGAACCAGAACTATAATCGCATAAATTCAGTTTTCAAATCTAAACACACAAGTGCAATACCTAACCATTAACACAAACGATCAGTAACTTACCTCAAACGTATGTGTCATGACTAACCCTCATATGACTTTGGACCTGTTTAGCCGGGGATTTGAACGAGACCATATGCAAGTTGGGATCATTTTGAAGGCTTGATTCTTTGAATCTGGTTCATTAGAAAGAAAAATGAATGAATCATAATCATTCCTTCAATAATCGTTCATTCGTCTTAACTCAATCTGTATTCAAAATCAAAATAAACAAATAAAAATGTGTATTATTCACGCTGCTAAACCTAGTAGTCGAATGACGAAAACAAATAGTTTCTGTTGAAATCATTGTATGTGTAGATCTAATCACAGTGACTGTGGAGCGACAACAACTGCAGACCAAGAACGAAAACCTGACCAGACAGAGAGACCAGCTGAACACCAATAACATCAACCTGACCAGACAGAGAGACCAGCTGAACACCAATAACATCAACCTGACCAGACAGAGAGACCAGCTGAACACCAATAACATCAACCTGACCAGACAGAAGACCAGGTCTGAACAGAACTCAATAACAGTCAAGCCTGACCAGAACAGAGAGACCAGCTGAACACCATTAACATCAACCTGACCAGACAGAGAGACCAGCTGAACACCATTAACATCAACCTGACCAGAGAGAGAGATGACCTTAAGAGGAGGCTATTCAGTAAGTTGAACTAGTATTTAAATGTAGCCTGTATAATATTTGCCACATAAAATGCCCCTAGACTAAAGACTAAAGAAAATTTGCCTTTAAAATTCTCAATGAATAAAGAACTGTGTTGTGGTGTGTTAGAAAAAAAATAATGTCTGGTTGAGGTTGAGAGAGACCAGTTACAGACCAAGAACACCAACCTGACCAGAGAGAGGGACCAGCTGTACACCAGTTACAACAATTTGACCAGTGTGAGAGACCAGTTAAAGACCAGTTACACCAACCTGGCCAGAGAGAGGGACCAGCTGTACAGCAGTTACAACAACCTGACCAGAGAGAGAGACCAGTTAAAGACCAGTTACACCAACCTGACCAGAGAGAGAGATGAACTTAAGAATAGGCTTTGTGGTAAGTCTTATGTTGTCAATATAAATCATTTATAAGAGCAAGACTATCATCACCTCTTCGGTTCTACAATGTCTAATAGTGATGCACACTACATATTAAAGTCTCAAGTATCAAACCTTTATTGTGTATTAATGTTTAATGTGTTTCTAAAATTTTTGGTCTCAAGTGACATTGAGATAAAGAATAATATAATACATTCTGAATGGATATTTAATAAATATAGATGTGTTTCCACACAAAACTCCAGAGAACATTTCTTTGTTTTCAAAACATCAATGAAATGTGCTCAAATGTAAGGGTCCAAAAACGCACTTATATACATGCATTTCAGACATGCTGGGGATGCAGGTACAGTGAGAACTCTGCTAGCCTCTCTCTCCAATACGTTGGAGAGACCAAGGGACAGAGACATATCTCTTACAAGTCAGTATGACATGTTCTCTAACTGTTATGTTTTCAGATGTCACTTCCTGTTCTGATGGCTGGCTGAAGTTTGGCTGCAGCTGTTACTACGTCTCTACCGTGCAGAAAAACTGGGCTGACAGCAGAAAGGACTGTAGAGACAGAGGAGCAGACCTGGTGATCATAAACAGCCCAGAGGAACAGGTGAGAGACAAAAGGACAGAGGGAAATTAAGAAAAGCTGAGAGGATCAAGGTAATAAAACTGCTCATTAACCCTCCTCTATGACAGGAGTTCCTCAATAACCTCACAAGAGAGAGAGCGGGTAACGTACAGATGAGAGTGTGGATCGGTCTGACTGACACAGTAACAGAAGGAACCTTTATCTGGGTGGACGGAACTCCACTGACCACACCCAAGTAAGAGAACTAAACTTTCTGAACTCTCTTGACTCAAAAAAAGGATTTTCCAAGTGTGATATATTTTAAGATTATTCCCTTGCCTGACTGACTTTGGTGCAATAGAACCAGAAGCTTTACCCTTATTCAATCCCTCCAGACAAACTCAACCAACCACATTATCAG
This sequence comes from Plecoglossus altivelis, assembly GCA_036571765.1. Lineage (NCBI taxonomy): Eukaryota > Metazoa > Chordata > Actinopteri > Osmeriformes > Plecoglossidae > Plecoglossus > Plecoglossus altivelis. The sequence goes on from BROE01000114.1 coordinate 4,563, forward strand.
CATTAAGCTATATGAGAAATATATATAATTAATACAACTCTGATACAGAATGGCTTTTCGTACGGTATGACCAAGACGTGGACCTCAGTGTGTGACTGTCTGGTTGTGTGTGTTTGTGTGTTCTTATTTAACCCTGTAGGTACTGGTACGGCAGTAACCCTGATAATTGGCCACATGGTAATGTTGATGAAGACTGTGCTGATCTAGTCTACTGGCCAAATTCTTTTAGTTCTCCCCTGACCTGGAATGACAGGTGTTGTGATGTCAGTATTAACTGGGCTTGTGAGAGACGGATCTAACAGTGGCGATCTACTGTGGGTTTTAATATACATTTCATTTTCCACCTACCTTGTTGCCATGACAATAATAACTGTCATGACTGTATGAAATAAAGACCTGTGATGATGAGCTTTCACTTCCTACTGGCTAAAAGAGCAATTTATGTCATAAGTTAGGTTACCTTCAACTGTTTGTAGCTGCCCAGCTATTTTTATAAATGACCATTTAATGTACTTTAGTAACTACCACACTGCTTGTCTTTTATGCTCATGAGATATTTCTGAAATAAAACATTCCTTTGGTCATGTCTGGACCAAGCTTACTGCTAGCTATGGCTCACAGTAAAAGTCATTTCTATTGCTATAAGGATTTGGCAGACACGTTTGAAGGTCTTCATTCCATCGTACACCACTATCAGTGTATTCAAAGCACATTTGCTGATATTTCCTGGTATGATGTCAAACTGACAGCGGGACACCAGTTGGAGACATAAGATGGGGCGACGTAACCAAGTCTGTAATCGTTCGATGACGTCAATTAGAAGACCTTTAAAAGTTCAATAAAGTATCAAGTATAATGTTAAGTTTCTCATTTCTTTTATTATACTGCTAACCTGTGTACAAAATGTGTTTGCTTTGCATATTTGTCATTTTAGCTAACCTGTTAATAATCATTATTACATTATTACTGTGCAAACCTTTAAAAAAATCAATAAACCTTTAAACCTAAATATAAACTGTCATACCTGCATGAATAAAAGAACTGTGATGATGACCTTCCTACTGGCTTAAAGAGCAAATTATGTAAAGATACATTAGGTTACCTTAAACTGTTTTTAGCTTCCCCGCTGTTTTTTTAATGACCATTTAATGTACTTAAGCTACTACCACTCAGCTTGTCTTTTAATAATTATAAGTTATTTCTGAAATAAAACATTCCTTTGGTCATGTTGTCTGGACTCCTCATTGACATGATAGGGTGCATTATAAGGTGCCTCTATGACATCAGCTGTATAACAGTCCTTCTCTCCCTCCCTCCCTCTCACTATCTCTACCTCTCACTATCCCTACTTCTCACTATCCCTCCCTCTCTCCATCCCTCTCTCCCTCTCACTATCCCTCCCTCCCTCTCACTATCCCTCACTCCCTCACTCTTTCTCTCTCTCTCCCTCCCCCTGGAGACTTGTTGTCACGTCATGTTCACAGGTTAATGCTTTACTTCATCAGACTAGTTCCCTTTTTAAAACAAATATAAAGGACAAGGAAACTACAGGCTAGTCTAGGAATCTAGTATCAGAGACAGTCACAGCATGGACGCATCTAAAAACTCTCCGAACTCCAATCAAGACTCTGTGTATGAAAACCCATTTAGTGATGAGGAACAAGACAACATGGGAAAAGAGGTATATGAAAATATCAGCTTTCATGACCTTAATGATAAAGCAGCGATCATGACCATCCAAACAGGACCAGGACCAGGACCAGGGGCAGGTAACACACACACACACGCTCTTTAAAACACTCACATACCAGTATAGCGAAGATGTCATATTTGTTTCTTGTTTCTAAGAGTGGTTCTTAACCTTGCTGGAGGAACTGAACCCCACAAGATTCATATGCTTATTGACCAAACCCTTCTGAGTTGAAAAAGTACATTTTAATTTTTCAAATTCAAAACAGGAAGCCCCAAGCGGGGCGTGTCTTCACGAATCGAATGAGTCGGGTGCGTCTTGACATCCAGCCGAACCCCTGAGACTGACTCACCGAATCCCTGACATTGACTCACCGAACACCTGAGACTGACTCACCGAACCCCTGAGACTGACTCACCGAACCCCTGAGACTGATCAGACCAGTTCCCATTTTAAAGCACATATAAAGAATGAGGAAACTACAGCTAAATGATTGTTTAAAACGTGAAGAACAGGAGTACAGGAGTAAGTCTGACTTAGGACACACTCCTGAGTACGTTTCCTCATCCTATGTTTCTAAAAGAGTCCTTTCTTTGAAATGGACAACTCTAAATCGTTACACCCCTACTTTGTACAGTTCCCCACACACCGTTTGTAACGCAATAGGTGTTAAGGTCAGATGTCTAGTCTAGTAGTGGCACTAACTTACCCTCCTCAGTGACTTATAGCACAATACAGGCTAGTCACCAGTGGACATAATATATAAGGTAACGTTCTGATTTTGAGCCTAATAGAATCAGCTGCATCATTCCTTTTTCATGAGCAAAACATGAATCTTGATGTTTTCAGTTGTTGGTTTGAGTTCATGGTGGAGAACTGCAGCAGTGTGTCTGGGGGTGCTGTGTGGTCTTATGGTGTGTGTTCTTCTGCTGGCTGGGATCATAGGACTGGGACTCATCTGTGAGTTTTTCTCATACAAAAACACATTCATATTTGTAATTAAACACTTATACATTTTGAACACAACTGAAACATCAGGAATTATGCTTTCTCATTTCACAACAGTCAATGGAGTTAATGAAGGAAAAACCATACTGATTATTGAGAGAGACCAGCTGAACAGCAATAACACCAACCTGACCAGCGAGAGAGACCAGTTACAGACCAGTAACGCCATCCTGACCAGAGAGAGGGACCAGCTGTACACCAGTTACAACAATTTGACCAGAGAGAGAGACCAGTTAAAGACCAGTTACACCAACCTGGCCAGAGAGAGAGACCAGTTACAGACCAGTAACACCAACCTGACCAGAGAGAGGGACCAGCTGTACACCAGTTACAACAATTTGACCAGTGTGAGAGACCAGTTAAAGACCAGTTACACCAACCTGGCCAGAGAGAGAGACCAGTTACAGACCAGTAACACCAACCTGACCAGAGAGAGAGACCAGTTACAGACCAGTAACAACAACCTGACCAGAGAGAGAGAACAGTTAAAGAATAGGCCTTATTGGTAAGTTTTATGTTGTCAATATTGTTCATTTATAAGAGCAAGACTATCATCACCTCTTCGGCCTTACAATGTCTACTTGTGATATGAACTACAAATTAAAGTCACACATATGAAACTTTTATTGTGCATTAATGTTGAATGTTTTTCCATAAATTCTGGTCTCAAGAGACATTGAGATACAGAATAATATAATACATTCTAAACGGATATTTAATAAATATAAATGTGTTTCCACACCAGACTCCAGAGAACATTTCTTTGTTTTCAAAACGTCAATGAAATGTGCTCAAATGTAAGGGTCCAAAAACATACTTATATACATGCATTTCAGACATGCTGGCGATACAGGTACAGTGAGAACTCTGCTAGCCTCTCTCTTCAATACGTTGGAGAGACCGAGGGACAGAGACATATCTCTTACAAGTCAGTATGACATGTTCTCTAACTGTTATGTTTTCAGATGTCACTTCCTGTTCTGATGGCTGGCTGAAGTTTAGCTGCAGCTGTTACTACATCTCTACCGTGCTGAAAAACTGGAATGACAGCAGAAAAGACTGTAGAGACAGAGGAGCAGACCTGGCGATCATAAACAGCCCAGAGGAACAGGTGAGAGATAGAGGGAGAGAGGGAAAGTAAGAAAAACTGAGAGGATCAAGGTAATAAAACTGCTCCTGAACCCTCCTCCATGACAGGAATTCCTCAATAACCTCACAAAAGAGAGAGCGGTTAACGGAAACATGAGAGTGTGGATCGGTCTGACTGACACAGTAACAGAAGGAACCTTTATCTGGGTGGACGGAACTCCACTGACCACACCCAAGTAAGAGAACTAAACTTTCTGAACTCTCTTGACTCAAAAAAAGGATTTTCCAAGTGTGATACATTTTAAGATTATTCCCTTGCCTGAATGACTTTGGTGCAATAGAACCAGAAGCTTTACCCTTATTAAATCCCTCCAGACAGACTCAACCAACCACATTATCAGCATTAAGCTATATGAGAAATATATATAATGAATACAACTCTGATACAGAAAGGTTTTTCGTACTGTATGACCGAGACGTGGACCTCAGTGTGTGACTGTCTGGTTGTGTGTGTTTGTGTGTTCTTATTTAACCCTGTAGGTACTGGTACGGCAGTAACCCTGATAATTGGCCACATGGTAATGTTGATGAAGACTGTGCTGATCTAGTCTACTGGCCAAATTCTTTTAGTTCTCCCCTGACCTGGAATGACAGGTGTTGTGATGTCAGTATTAACTGGGCTTGTGAGAGACGGATCTAACAGTGGCGATCTACTGTGGGTTTTAATATACATTTCATTTTCCACCTACCTTGTTGCCATGACAATAATAACTGTCATGACTGTATGAAATAAAGACCTGTGATGATGAGTTTTCACTTCCTACTGGCTAAAAGAGCAATTTATGTCATAAGTTAGGTTACCTTAAACTGTTTGTAGCTTCCCAGCTATTTTTATTAATTACCATTTAATGTACTTTAGTAACTACCACACTGTTTGTCTTTTAATGCTCATGTAATTTCTGAAATAAAACATTCCCTTGGTCATGTCTGGACCAAGCTTACTGCTAGCTATGGCTCACAGTAAAAGTCATTTCTATTGCTATAAGGATTTGGCAGACACGTTTGAAGGTCTTCATTCCATCGTACACCACTATCAGTGTATTCAAAGCACATTTGCCGATATTTCCTGGCATGATGTCAAACTGACAGCGGGACACCAGTTGGAGACATAAGATGGGGCGACGTAACCAAGTCTGTCATCGTTCTTTGACGTCAATTGGAAGACCTTTAAAAGTTCAATAAAGTATCAAGTATAATGTTAAGTTTCTAATTTCTTGCATTACACTGCTAACCTGTGTACAAAATGTGTTTGCTTTGCACATATGTCATTGTAACTAACCTGTTAATAATCATTATTGCATTATTACTGTACAATACTTTTTTTTATAAATTCTTAGAGATGGGCCTGTTCAATAGGAGAGTGTCAATCTTACTGCCTATTCGACAGGCTTGGAACAAAACCACTTTTTTCAAGAGGGGTAATTTGTACGAGCCTCCGCAATTCCGTGGACCTCGACCAGTGTCTGTAACACTAAACCAGAACTGTAAATCCATATATTCAGTATTCAATCTAAACAAACAAGTGCATACCTAACCATAACCACAGACGTTGACTTATAGAGAGGAAGTTGCACAGCTGGCGAAATGGTGCGGGGCTAACAACCTGTCCCATAACTTGAGTAAGACAAAGGAGGTTGTGATTGACTTCAGGAGGAACTCTGCGGATCACCCTTCATTGACCATCGACAGCTCGCCTTTCGAGAGAGTCAACAGCACCCAATTCCTGGGGGTGCACATCACAGAGAACCTCACCTGGACCAACAACACCAAGTCACTCTCAAAAAAGGCACATCAGACGGCTACACTTTCTCCGCCTGCTGAAGAGAGCAAGTCTCCTTCCACCCATCCTCACCACATAATGTCACAGAGAGAGGCAGAAAAGAAGAAAGAGAGAGAGGCCATATGTCACAGACAGAGAAAGAGAGAGAGAAAGAGAGAGAGAGGCATTTGTCACGGAGAGAAGAGCAGAGAGAAAAAGAGAGAAGACATGGTGTCCAGAGAGAAAGAGAGAAAGAGAGAGAGGCATGATGTCAAAGACAGAGAAAAGAGAGAGATGATGCCCGACAGGAACAGGAGAGAGAGTAGAGAAGAGGGAGATGTGAAGAGAGAGAGACTTTTCAGTAACCAGAACCAGTGAGTCAGCCTTGTTTACAACTATAGAGATGAATCGTTGGGTATTAGTTAATGTACTTGTATCTATTCATATAATACTTTTGGACGACAGATTCATGTTAATCATAGTAATACAAATATTTGCAACACACCTGCTCCCTGCCTTAATAATTCCTATTGTGTCTCATATGACATAAAAAGCTTTTGCAAAAGTCCGTTTGGGGGAAGAAAGGGAGAAAGGAGAGAGATTGGGAAGGAGTGAGAGAGAGCAGGAGGGGGGAGGGAGGCGGAAGGTTTGATTTGTTCAAATTATATGTTTTTGGAAACAATAATCACTCATTCATGCTAATAGAACAATATTGAAATGATTTGAGAAAGAGAAAGAGATCTGATGTCACAGACAAAGAAAGAGAGAGAGAAAGCGAGACAGGCATGATGTCACAGACAGAGGCAGAGAGAGAGACAGAGAGAGAGACAGAGAGAGACATGATGTCACAGACAGAGAAAGAGAGAGAGAAAGAGAGAGGCATGATGTCACAGACAGAGAGAGACATTTGCAGTAACCAGACACAAGTGATCAGCCTGTTATCAACTATAGAGATCAATTGTTGGGTATTAGTTAATGTACTTGTATCTATTCATATAATACTTTTGGACGACAGATTCATGTTAATCATAGTAACACAAATATTTGCAACACACCTGCTCCCTGCCTTAATAACAGAGAGACAGAGAGAGAACGAGAGGCAAGATGTAATGGAAAGAGACAGAGAGAGAGAGACCTGATGTCACAGAGAGAGAGAGAGAGAGGCATGATGTCACAGATAGAGAGAGAGAGAAATAGAAATGGAGAGAGACACCTCATGGTGACACATAAACCAGCCTCCACCCATGATGTCACAATAAATGCAGAAATATTAGCTTGTTTTTGCAGTAACCAGACACAAGTCATCAGCCTGTTATTTACTATAGAGATTAATTGTTGGGTATTAGTTAATGTACTTGTATCTATTCATATAATACTTTTGGACCACAGATTAATGTTATTCATAGCAATACAAATATTTGCCACACACCTGCTCCCTGACTTAATAACTCCAATTTGGTCTCATATGACATGAAACATGGGAGTAACACTCTTCTGCATGCATGGATGATCATTACAACTAACCTCCTTTGATACATTAACTATATGTATGCAAACACAATAAGATCCTAACTGCGGGTATACTGTAGACGTGGAAGATCACAGAGGCTACCGAACAGCAGAGCTACTTCAAGTGTTTACGCTCTTCTTCCTCTTTTCATGTTTCTAAAAAGTGAAGCAAGACTTTCCGTCGTTCACACCTTCTCTTCTCACCGTCTTCCTGGCAAGCGCACGACGACAGCAGAGACAAAGCCAGTCTGTCACCAACCAAGAGCAGTCGCTTTGACGCTGTGAGTCTTAGAGGTTCATAGCCACAGTGCTTCAGTGCAGTCACAAAACCCTAGAATGACAGCCAACATGTCGGAGGTCATCTACTCTAATTCAGACATGACCCAGAAGGTGAAGTCTGACAGGGGGGAGATGGAGGAGAGGATGGTGGACATCTACGTTAGTGCTGACCCCCTCAAAGGTCATGACCCCTGCTCTTCGGCCAAGGACCCTACACCAGGTAACACACACCGAACACCCACGGGCACGCCTGTGGAAAAACACACGCACCCAGGAAGACATCAATGCTTATGGGAAAACCTCTTGTACTGTCTGCTCTTTCTTTCTGTCTTTCATTCAATCATTCTTTTTTTCATTCATTCATTCTATCTTTCTTACTTACGTACTTACTTACATACTCAATTACTCACTTCCTCACTTCATTATTTACTTACTTACTTACTCACTCACTCACTCACTCACTCACTCACTCACTCCCTCGCTCAGTCACTCAGTCACTCACTCACTTACCTGCCTACCTACCTACCTACCTACCTACCTACTATAACACACACACACACATATATTTACACCCTCAAATCCTAACAGTCCCTACTGTGTCCAGGCGCTGGGGGTCCAGACAGGAGTCTGCCCAGAGCTGCAGCTGTGTGTCTGGGGCTGCTGTGTGCTCTGCCGTTGGCTTTGCTCGCAGCACTGGGAGTCTCCTGTGAGTCTCTGCCACAACATCACACAATCAATGCTTTTTCATAATCATAACTGTATGTCAACAATTCCTGTAGGTTGTGTTGATGATGGTGACATTGTGTTGAATATCCTTGTGCAACCATGATCATTTCTTATAAATCTTATAAATCGGAGCCTCCGCAATTTCCGTGGACCTCTATCCGCTATCTAGTTACATGAACCAGAACTATAATCGCATCAATTCAGTATTAAAATCTAAACACACAAGTGCAATACCTAACCATTAACACAAACGATCAGTAACTTACCTCAAACGTATGTGTCATGACTAACCCTCATATGACTTTGGACCTGTTTAGCCGGGGATTTGAACGAGACCATATGAAAGTTGGGATCATTTTGAAGGCTCGATTCTTTGAATCTGGTTCATTAGAAAGAAAAATGAATGAATCATAATCATTCCTTCAATAATTGTTCATTCGTCTTAACTCAATCTGTATTCAAAATCAAAATGAACAAATAAAACTATGCATTATTCACACTGCTAAACCTAGTAGTCGAATGACGAAAACAAATAGTTTCTGTTGAAATCATTGTATGTGTAGATCTAATCACAGTGACTGTGGAGCGACAACAACTGCAGACCAAGAACGAAAACCTGACCAGACAGAGAGACCAGCTGAACACCAATAACATCAACCTGACTAGACAGAGAGACCAGCTGCACAGCCAATTAACAGTCTTAACCCGGGGCTGACCAGACAGAGAGATGACCTTAAGATGAGGCTGTGCAGTAAGTTGGACTATTATTTAGATGTAGCCTGTATAATATTTGAAAATTGCCCCTAGACTAAAGACTAAAGAAAGTTTGCTTTAAAATTCTCATTGAATAAAGAACTGTGTTGTGGTGTGTTACAAAGAGAAATAATGTCTGGTTGAGGTTTGGTTGCAGTTGCTCTGCCATGAGGTCTGAAATAAGCTGCAATGAAACGTCCTCTGACTGCTATTTTTCAGACGTCACTTCTGTCACTTCCTATCACTTCCTGTCACTTCCTGTCCTGATGGCTTGTCCTGACTGCAGCAGAGTTGAAGCTGTTACTACTGGGAATATTTTAATTTACGTAACAATTCTGTGAAGAAGAAACAATATCTAACTGGTGTGTTTCCAGACGTTACTTCCTGTTCTGATCGCCGGCTGCTGTTAAGATGTCGCAGTTACTACTGGAAATACTTCAAATGAACTAGTACCATCTTACCATGTTCTGAAACTGTTATGTTTTCAGATGTAATTTCCTGTTCTGATGGCTGGCGGAAGTTTGGCTGCAGCTGTTACAACATCTCTACCGAGCAGAAAAACTGGGCTGACAGCAGACAGGCCTGTAGAGACAGAGGAGCAGACCTGGTGATCATAAACAGCCCAGAGGAACAGGTGAGAGATGGAGAGTGAGAGATAGAGACAGAGAGACAAAGGTGAATAGTAAAAAAGAATGAGGAGAACTGAAATATACAGGGTGAGATCAAATTCAAGATTATGGTGACAACATTGTCTTCAATTCTGCTCCCACAACAGGAGTTCCTCAATAACCTCACAAAAGAGAGATCGATTAACGGACAGATGAGAGTGTGGATCGGTCTGACTGACACAGTAACAGAAGGAACCTTTATCTGGGTGGACGGAACTCCACTGACCACACCCAAGTAAGAGAACTAAACTTTCTGAACTCTCTTGACTCAAATAAAAGGATTTTCCAAGTGTGATACATTTTAAGATTATTCCCTTGCCTGAATGACTATGGTGCAATAGAACCAGAAACTTTACCCTTTTTCAATCCCTCCAGACAGACTCAGCCTACCAAGGCATCACTATTAAGCTATATGAGAAACATATTTAACTAATACAACTCTGATACAAAAAAAATTTTGTACTGTAAAACCAAGACGTGGACCTCAGTGTGTGACTGTCTGATTGTGTGTGTTTGCGTGTTCTTATTTAACCCTGTAGGTACTGGTACGGCAGTAGGCCTGATAATTACGCTGTTGGTAATGTTGATGAAGACTGTGCCGAAATAGTCTACATGCCTAATTATGTTAGTCCACCCCGGACCTGGAATGACAGGAGATGTGATGACAGTACTAACTGGGTCTGTGAGAGACGGATCTAACAGGCAGATCTTCTGTGGGATTTAATATACATTTCATTCACCACCTACCTTGTTGCCATGACAATATTAACTG
>BROE01000115.1:4012-14832 GCA_036571765.1 Plecoglossus altivelis
CAGGAGAGAGATCAGAGAGCTTCAGCAGGGTCTGAGGTGCTCTGCAGTCTGCACAGGGAGAAACTCAAGCTCTACTGTCTGGATGATCAACAGCCAGTGTGTGTGGTGTGTCAGTCCTCCAAAAATCACAAAAACCACAACTTCTGTCCCATCAATGAAGCTGCACAGGATCTCAAGGTATGATGGGGTGACAAAGTAGACAGATGTATTATTTAGGCCTAAACAACAAGGTTCTAATGCAGACACACCTGTATGGACATCTCATTCTATCACCATTTAATGGTGATAGTGGATATATTTAAAAGAGAACCGGTGAGGATCACAGTCCTTATATCCTAGATATATGTTTTACCATACGTGCAGTATCATAGTCAGCTGTTTTGTCCAAACTTTGAGACTCATTCCTTCTACTAGGTTTTGTCAGACAGACACATCTCAGAACCAAGTCATATGTCCTTTTATCAAGTTCTGTATCCTTCCAGGAGGAGGTCCAGCCTGCTTTGAAGTCCTTACAGGAAAAGTTGAAGGTCTATGACCAAGTTAAACAAACGTGGGATCAAACAGAAGAGATTATTAAGGTGAATTATTGATTAATTAGATAATACAACACTCTTTTACAGTCGTGTCAAACCCCTGTTCAAACCTCCATGTCTTCAGATCCAGACCGAACACACAGAGAGGCTGATTAAGGAGGAGTTTAAGAAGCTTCACCTGTTTCTACAAGAGGAAGAGGATGCCAGGATAGCTGCACTGAGGAAGGAGGAGAAGCACAAGAGTAACATGATGAAGAAGAAGATCGAGGGGCTGAGCAGAGAGATATCAACACTTTCACACACAATCCGAGCCATAGAGGAGGAGCTGAGATCTGAAGACATCTCATTCCTGCAGGTCAGGACTGATCTCTATAAGTTCATCTGGGATGTCGACTGGGTGTGTTTATGAGGGTCTAACTTGATCTTCTGTATCTCCACAGAACTACAAGGACACAGTGAAAAGGTAAGTGACCTGCCTCCTGTCTCTTCTCTGTGGTTGAGAATCTAAACTGACTCTAGAATGTTCTTCCAGAACCCAGTCCGTTCAGCCGGATCCACAGCAGGTGTCAGGAGCTCTGATAGACGTGGCCAAACACCTGGGTGATCTGACCTTCAGAGTCTGGAACAAGATGCAGGACATTGTCACATACAGTGAGTTTTTGAGAAAGTAGTCACCTTCATATTCAATATGGTACCTACAATATTCTGCATCATACAACAATTACTTGTCATCATCATCATCATCATCATAATCTCTTCCAATATATCATTATTCATGTTTTCACATCATATCAGTCCATAAAGAATCCATGTCCCTACAGCACCGACTACAAACTGAACATGATCATTGTTTCTTCATGTACTGTATCGCTCTACCACATCCCACACCAACACCAGCCTGATATGTGAAATGCAGCATGATCTATGCAATGTAGAATAACAATGACATCCACATACATAATCTGTCCAGTCATCATTACTGGGTTTGTCATGGTGTCAACTCCTGGTAGTTGAGGGTGGAAACACTTCATCAACACAAAGCTCATGTCTCTCCTCAGCTCCTGTGACTCTGGACCCCAATCTGCCTGCCATTCCTCATTCCTGTCTGAGGATCTAACCAGTTTAGGATACACATTCAGGTTGACAAGAAGATTCTGTACAACAACCCGTAGAGGATGTTATAGTCCATTATTGGTCTGGTTGAAGCTTTTAACACTCTCAGTATACACGCTCTGATGTTGAATTAACAGGACAGAATGGACAGTGGGATTAGTAGCACAGCAGTCTGTCCAGAGAAGTAATTCTTCAGTTGTGGAGATGGTATAGTGTTTGATTATGTGTAATAATGATTATCTCTCACCAGGTCTAGCACTGCCTTCAAGTGAACCCTGAAAATCAGACTATCAGAGATGCAGCTGGACTGAAACAAAGTGTAAAAGTTGCTTTCATTTTACCCTGATAGAAACTCTACAATCTACACACATTCCCAATCCCACTTCACTCAGAGAATGTTCCATAACTTATTAATATTAGTTGCAATAACACCTCGAGATCTTACTCAGTGCTATATGTCTCTTGCAATCAGTTAGAACAGTCACATTCTTAGACTGTACCACTATCTCTCTATAACAGTTAAGAACACACATTCGTTAGAGCGTGTTACCAACATCTCCTCTTACAAACAGTAGAACACACATTCGTTAGACTGGGTACAAATTCTATTTAACTAGTAAACAGCACATTCATTAATCTGTAACCCCTCTCTCTATAACAGTTAGAACAGCACACTCTTACGCTGTACCACTCTCTATAACAGTAGAAACACACATTAGAGCTGGTACCACTCTCTCTTATTAATACAAGTAACAGACGTATTACACTTACCACCTCATCTTAACGTTTAGACAACACCCAAGTCATTAGATCTTTTGTGACACCGCTATTCTTTACATGAGAACAGCTTATGGCCGGTTGAAACCCTGTATATTTATTCTAACCCATTATAAATTCTCAATTAAACCAAAACTTACTATTTAACTCTGTATAGATAAGAACCAACCTCATAAATAATGGGCATCCCATTACCAAAGGAAAAGATCTGAAACCATTGCTAATTGATATTTTAGTAAGTTTGTGTTTTCTATGTTATATAATGCTTTAAATTGTAAATCATTTAGCTCACTGCTGATAATAAACTCCCATATATCAAACTTATATCATTACATCAACTATAATACGCATTCTATGTTTTCATTTCACTCTCTCACTTACTAGAGGTTTACTTGTAGCAATGTCTTACTACTAGAACTCCCACCTTGTAACTATTTAAGATACAGAAATTCTCATACAATGATCTAGAATCACATCAAAACACTTTCATTCACTACATCCTCATATCAACGAAGAACTATAGGAAATAGAAGTACTGAAGAGATGCAAAGACCAGTGAGTGACTGTATCTCTCAATAATAATATTTACCATGTCACTATGAGAGGGGTAAATGACAAAATCAGATCTGGAATTTATAGTTCCTGCTGGGTTCACACATCAGAAGACGTTTTTGTAGGTAACTGTGTGGACCACAGCGAGAGACTTTTGTATCATATATATGTTACTTGGATCACATCAGAGAACTGATCTGTATATAAATATGTGGTACAAGTTAAAGAGATGTATTCTTATAATAATGTAAATGCAAGATCACCTCAGTAAGAGACTGAAAGGCAGTGGTCATCTATGTCAGTCCCGTGCAAGAAAACCCACAATCCTTCTGCAGCTCATAAAGCTGAAATACAAACACATACATACTCACACCTCCGATTTAGGAGTGGAGATGGAATTGTGGAGATACTACAATGTCAATGTTTGTTGTCACCTCTGCTCAGATCAATAAAGATCCAATAGATTCACTGCTTGAGTATTCCAGAATATTCATTTGTTTGTGGATCTGTGTACTCTGGTCTGAGGTAGGGGCATTTTATAGGCTGCCCCCCCCCATGGAAACAGAAAAACATCAGAGAAGGTGATCAGTGTGTGTTTATGTTCGTCTGCCTGTACACACATCACAGGATGAAATGGGATTGATAGGATTACACGAACATCAACAATCCATGTCATCCACAGACTCTAACACACAAACATATGCAAGTTAGGTATACACCTTTACATCTGAAAAGATCAGAGATTTCTGCCACGGTGATACATTTGCTGCCCCTCTGGTCACATGGTGCCACTGCAACTAGTAAAAAAGATGTTTTTTTCTTGTTGCTTTTCTAAGTGAAAGAGACATCCTGCCACATAGTCCACTGTTAATACAGTAAACACTGTTTCAGTTTACTTCCTGGTCTCCTGAAGCTCCGCCTACAAAGTGATTCACCTGTCAATATAAGAGAAGCACAGTTCAGTGTTGCTCTGCTCACCGACAGGCTCTGAGATTCACTGTTCTGATCAGAGAGAAAACTGGACTAAAATCACAACTCAGGCTGAGAAGAGAGATACTGCATTTACACGATAGCAAGAGGAAATACGGTCATTTACAGAGACTTGAACTCACTGCTGAGTGAGTCAGAGTAAGTTTTAAACATTTTCACCCCAAAGTGAACGTGTACCTCAGACTACAACAGAAGGGTGTGACTGGGTTACAAAATGGCGTCCAGCTTGTCTCTATCAGAAGAGGATCTCTCCTGTTCCGTGTGCTGTGACATCTTTAAAGATCCTGTTATCCTGTCATGCAGCCACAGCTTCTGTAAAGCCTGTCTGCAAGAAACCTGGAAAGCGAGAGAAGTACAGGAATGTCCAATGTGTAGGAGAAGATCTTCCAAATCAGAGCCACCATGTAACCTGGTCCTGAAGAACCTGTGTGAAACCTTCTTACAGGAGAGACATCAGAGAGCTTCAGCAGGGTCTGAGGTGCTCTGCAGTCTGCACAGGGAGAAACTCAAGCTCTACTGTCTGGATGATCAACAGCCAGTGTGTGTGGTGTGTCAGACCTCCAAAATCCACAAAAACCACAACTTCTGTCCCATCAATGAAGCTGCACAGGATCTCAAGGTATGATACAGTAGGGGTGACAAAGTAGACAGATGTATTATTTAGGCCTAAACAACAAGGTTCTAATGCAGACACACCTGTATGGACATCTCATTCTATCACCATTTAATGGTGATAGTGGATATATTTAAAAGAGAACCGGTGAGGATCACAGTCCTTATATCCTAGATATATGTTTTACCGTACGTGCAGTATCATAGTCAGCCGTTTTGTCCAAACTTTGAGACTCATTCCTTCTACTAGGTTTTGTCAGACAGACACATCTCAGAACCAAGTCATATGTTCTTTTATCAAGTTCTGTATCCTTCCAGGTGAAAATCCAGCCTGCTTTGAAGTCCTTACAGGAAAAGTTGAAGGTCTATGACCAAGTTAAACAAACGTGGGATCGAACAGAAGAGTATATTAAGGTGAATTATTAACTAATTAAATAATACCACACTGTTTTACAGTCATGTCAAACCCCTGTTCAAACCTCCATGTCTTCAGATCCAGACCGAACACACAGAGAGGCTGATTAAGGAGGAGTTTAAGACGCTTCACCTGTTTCTACAAGAGGAAGAGGATGCCAGGATAGCTGCACTGAGGAAGGAGGAGAAGCACAAGAGTAACATGATGAAGAAGAAGATCGAGGGGCTGAGCAGAGAGATATCAACACTTTCACACACAATCCGAGCCATAGAGGAGGAGCTGAGATCTGAAGACATCTCATTCCTGCAGGTCAGGACTGATCTCTCTAAGTTCATCTGGGATGGCTGACTGGGTGTGTTTATGAGGGTCTAACTTGATCTTCTGTATCTCCACAGAACTACAAGGACACAGTGAAAAGGTAAGTGACCTGCCTCCTGTCTCTTCTCTGTGGTTGAGAATCTAAACTGACACCAGAATGTTTTGTCAGAGCCCAGTCCACTCTGCTGGATCCACAGCTGGTCTCAGGAGCACTGATAGACGTGGCCAATCACCTGTGCAACCTGACCTTCAGAGTCTGGAACAAGATGCAGGACATTGTCACATACAGTGAGTTTTTGAGAAAGTAGTCACCTTCATATTCAATATGGTACCTACAATATTCTGCATCAGTGATCAACATCTGTGTCATCATCATCATCATCATCATCATCAACATCATCATCATCATCATCATCATCATCATCATCATATCAGTCCATAAAGAATCCATGTCCCTACAGCACCGACTACAAACTGAACATGATCATTGTTTCTTCATGTACTGTATCGCTCTACCACATCCCACACCAACACCAGCCTGATATGTGAAATGCAGCATGATCTATGCAATGTAGAATAACAATGACATCCACATACATAATCTGTCCAGGCATCATTACTGGGTTTGTCATGGTGTCAACTCCTGGTGGTTGAGGGTGGAAACATCAAACACTGCATCAACACAAAGCTCATGTCTCTCCTCAGCTCCTGTGACTCTGGACCCCAACACTGCCTGCCCATTCCTCATCCTGTCTGAGGATCTGACCAGTGTGAGATACAGTCAGGTGGGACAGAAGCTTCCTGACAACCCAGAGAGGATGTATAGTGCCATATGGGTCATGGGTTCTGAAGGCTTTAACTCAGGGACACGCTGCTGGGATGTTGAGATTGGAGACAGTACAGAATGGACAGTGGGAGTGGTAGCAGAGTCTGTCCAGAGGAAGGGAATTCTTCAGGGTGGAGACTGGGGAATATGGTTGCATGATGGTGAATACATAGCAGGATCCTCACCAGGTCTAGGCACTGCTCTCAAAGTGAGACAGAAACTCCAGACGATCAGAGTGCAGCTGGACTGGAACAAAGGAAAGTTGTCATTCTTTGACCCTGATAGAAACTCACACCTACACACATTCACACACACCTTCACTCAGAGAATGTTTCCATACATTAGTATTAGTTGCAGTTTACACCCTCTGAGGATCTTACCAGTGAATGTCTCTGTAACAGTAGAACAGCACATTCGTTAGAGCTGGTACCACATCTCTCTATAACAGTAGAACAGCACATTCGTTAGAGCGGGTACCACATCTCTCTATAACAGTAGAACAGCACATTCGTTAGAGCGGGTACCAATTCTATCTGGAACAGTAGAACAGCACAGTCATTAGATCTGGTACCACCTCTCTCTATAACAGTAGAACAGCACAGTCATTACAGCTGGTACCACCTCTATCTGGAACAGTAGAACAACACAGTCATTAGATCTGGTACCACCTCTATCTATAACAGTAGAACAGCACCTTATGTCTGTTTGAAACCTTCCTGTTATGAAGAAAACCAACCTCTAATATGGGCATCCAGGTACAAAGAACAAAGCTGAACATTGTTGAATGAATTTTAGGTAGTGTGGTGTTTTCATGTATTACTGCCTTCAAATTGGAAGTCATTTAGCTCTGCTGTATGAATTAAATGTCTATATATCAACTCTAATCATACACAACTATAATCGCCATGTCTATGTTTTATACTCCTCCTCCAGTAGAGGTTGATGTAGAATGTTTACTCTGACTCCACCTTGTAGAACTAGTTTAGAAACAAGTGAATTCCCCACAATGATCAAGAATCACATCAAAACAACTTCATGTCCACACATCCAGTAACAACAGAATAACTATAAGAAGATGGAGTACTGGACAGATGGCAGAGCACAGTGAGGTGGGACTGTATATCTATACATAGTCACTATGAGGAGAAAATGAAAACAGACTGGACATCTGTATAGTACCTGCAGTGGGTTCAGTCAGGAGAGACTGTGTTTGTGTAGAGTAACTGTGGCGGACACAGTCGAGAGACTTTGTATCATTATAGTAACTCGGGTGGACACAGTCAAGAGAGACTGTAAATCTGTATAGTAAGTATGGTGGACAAAGTCAAGAGAGACTGTATCTCTGTAAAGGAACTGTACATGGTAACTTTGCGAGATCACAGTAAAGACAGACTGAAAGGCAGGTGGTCATCTATTGTCAGTCTGTCCCGTGCAAGAAAACCCACAATCCTTCTGCAGCTCATAAAGCTGAAATACAAACACATACATACTCACACCTCCAATTTAGGAGTGGAGATGGAATTGTGGAGATACTACAATGTCAATGTTTGTTGTCACCTCTGCTCAGATCAATAAAGATCCAATAGATTCACTGCTTGAGTATTCCAGAATATTAATTTGTTTGTGGATATGTGTACTCTGGTCTGAGGTAGGGGCATTTTATAGGCTGCCCCCCCCCATGGAAACAGAAAAACATCAGAGAAGGTGATCAGTGTGTGTTTATGTTCGTCTGCCTGTACACACATCACAGGATGAAATGGGATTGATAGGATTACATGAACATCAACAATCCATGTCATCCACAGACTCTAACACACAAACATATGCAAGTTAGGTATACACCTTTACATCTGAAAAGTTCAGAGATTTCTGCCACGGTGATACATTTGCTGCCCCTCTGGTCACATGGTGCCACTGCAACTAGTAAAAAAGATGTTTTTTTCTTGTTGCTTTTCTAAGTGAAAGAGACATCCTGCCACATAGTCCACTGTTAATACAGTAAACACTGTTTCAGTTTACTTCCTGGTCTCCTGAAGCTCCGCCTACAAAGTGATTCACCTGTCAATATAAGAGAAGCACAGTTCAGTGTTGCTCTGCTCACCGACAGGCTCTGAGATTCACTGTTCTGATCAGAGAGAAAACTGGACTAAAATCACAACTCAGACTGAGAAGAGAGATACTGCATTTACACGATAGCAGGAGGAAATACGGTCATTTACAGAGACTTGAACTCACTGCTGAGTGAGTCAGAGTAAGTTTTAAACATTTTCACCCCAAAGTGAACGTGTACCTCAGACTACAACAGAAGGGTGTGACTGGGTGACAAAATGGCGTCCAGGTTGTCTCTATCAGAAGAGGATCTCTCCTGTTCCGTGTGCTGTGACATCTATAAAGATCCTGTTATCCTGTCATGCAGCCACAGCTTCTGTAAAGCCTGTCTGCAAGAAACCTGGAAAGCGAGAGAAGTACAGGAATGTCCAATGTGTAGGAGAAGATCTTCCAAATCAGAGCCACCATGTAACCTGGTCCTGAAGAACCTGTGTGAGTCCTTCTTACAGGAGAGACATCAGAGAGCTTCAGCAGGTTCTGAGGTGCTCTGCAGTCTGCACAGGGAGAAACTCAAGCTCTACTGTCTGGATGATCAACAGCCAGTGTGTGTGGTGTGTCAGACCTCCAAAATCCACAAAAACCACAACTGCTGTCCCATCAATGAAGCTGCACAGGATCTCAAGGTATGATACAGTAGGGGTGACAAAGTAGACAGATGTATTATTTAGGCCTAAACAACAAGGTTCTAATGCAGACACACCTGTATGGACATCTCATTCTATCACCATTTAATGGTGATAGTGGATATATTTAAAAGAGAACCGGTGAGGATCACAGTCCTTATATCCTAGATATATGTTTTACCATACGTGCAGTATCATAGTCAGCTGTTTTGTCCAGGAATGAGTCCTTTGAGACTCATTCCTTCTACTAGGTTTTGTCAGACAGACACATCTCAGAACCAAGTCATATGTCCTTTTATCAAGTTCTGTATCCTTCCAGGAGGAGGTCCAGCCTGCTTTGAAGTCCTTACAGGAGAAGTTGATGGTCTTTGACCAAGTTAAACAAATGTGGGATCAAACAGAAGAGATTATTAAGGTGAATTATTGATTAATTAGATTAAACAACACTGTTTTACAGTCGTGTCAAACCCCTGTTCAAACCTCCATGTCTCCAGATCCAGACTCTGCACACAGAGAGACAAATTAAGGAGGAGTTTAAGAAGCTTCACCTGTTTCTACAAGAGGAAGAGGATGCCAGGATAGCTGCACTGAGGAAGGAGGAGAAGCACAAGAGTCACGTGATGAAGAAGAAGATCGAGGGGCTGAGCAGAGAGATATCAACACTTTCACACACAATCCAAGCCATAGAGGAGGAGCTAAGATCTGAAGACATCTCATTCCTGCAGGTCAGGACTGATCTCTCTAAGTTCATCTGGGATGGCTGACTGGGTGTGTTTATGAGGGTCTAACTTGATCTTCTGTATCTCCACAGAACTACAAGGACACAGTGAAAAGGTAAGTGACCTGCCTCCTGTCTCTTCTCTGTGGTTGAGAATCTAAACTGACTCTAGAATGTTCTTCCAGAACCCAGTCCATTCAGCCGGATCCACAGCAGGTGTCAGGAGCTCTGATAGACGTGGCCAAACACCTGGGCAACCTGACCTTCACAGTCTGGAACAAGATGCAGGACATTGTCACATACAGTGAGTTTTTGATCAAGTAGTCAATTTTGCAAGTAGTACTACTAACAAGATCCTGTATTAACGGTCTCGATCGGTCTTCTCATGATTATATCAGCCCATAAAGAATCCATGACAGTACATTCAAGATTACTGAACATGACCAATGTTACTCAATGTATAGCATCTGACACTACGGTAATACCAATCGAAAATATTGAATGCAGCGTGATCAATGCATGAAGAATAGCAACAACATCCACATATATGATCTGTCCGGTCATCATTACTGGGTTTGTCATGGTGTCAACTCCTGGTAGTTGAGGGTGGAAACACTTCATCAACACAAAGCTCATGTCTCTCCTCAGCTCCTGTGACTCTGGACCCCAACACTGCCTGCCCATTCCTCATCCTGTCTGAGGATCTGACCAGTGTGAGGTACAGTCCGGTGGGACAGAAGCTTCCTGACAACCCAGAGAGGATGTATAGTGCCATATGGGTCATGGGTTCTGAAGGATTAAACTCAGGGACACACAGCTGGGATGTTGAGATTGGAGACAGTACAGAATGGACAGTGGGAGTGGTAGCAGAGTCTGTCCAGAGGAAGGGAATTCTTCAGGGTGGAGACTGGGGAATATGGTTGCATGATGGTGAATACATAGCAGGATCCTCACCAGGTCTAGGCACTGCTCTCAAAGTGAGACAGAAACTCCAGACGATCAGAGTGCAGCTGGACTGGAACAAAGGAAAGTTGTCATTCTTTGACCCTGATAGAAAATCACACCTGCACACATTCAAATACAGCTTCACTGAGATAATGTTTCCATACATTAGTATTAGTTGCAGTCTGCACCCTTTGAGGATCTTACCATTGAAGGTCTCTGTAACAGTAGAAAAGCACAGTCATTAGAGCTGGTACCACCTCTATCTATAACAGTAGAACAGCACAGTCAT
>BROE01000117.1:0-14828 GCA_036571765.1 Plecoglossus altivelis
CTCTCTCTCTCTCTCTGAACTCAAGCATTGATGCTCCTCTTGACTATTTTACCATTTTAATCCTGATTAAAGCATGCTTTTTTCTGATTCCTATTGTAAGCTAATGACCAACTACCCTTCTCATCTCCATGAATAATCTACAGATTAAGATTTAATGGCTGTGCTTGAGACGCCTTTAAGAACCCCCCTCCCCCCTCCTAAACTGTGTGTGCTTATGTTGTGTCTAGGACTATCAGTGTTTACTTCATTATCCACTGTTCCCCTTGGTGCTGGAAAGTGTCTGAAGCTGTTGTATGTACCTCCCCCCCTCCCCCAAGACGAGGTGCTGCGAAGCTGGGCATGGCCAAGGTCACCCACGTGGACTTCCCTCCTCGGGAGATGGTGTCGTACACCAAGGAGACCCAGACTCCGGTCCTGACCCAGCAGGCAGAAGGTGGGGTTAACCACGCCGCTGAATACATCCACATCCGCGTGTCTCGGGGCGAAGCTGAGCGTGGCGTGCGTGCTCGCCTGCGCGTCCCATGCGTTGCGGGCCGGCACGAGCTCACGCCCGCGCGATCGCGTTAGCGCGGCAGGAAGTGCAGAGTGGAGAGGACGGGGCCTCTACCTGAAAGCCAGGGGAAATTGCAGGGGGGCCCCTGGGGAAACATAAGGAGTCAAAGGAGAGATGACATTCACACACGTAGGGTGGCCCCCTGAAACTCCCCGTCAGGCCCACACACCCCCTGCTCCAATCAACTTGCAGTACGAGAGGGCCAGCAGGGCGCTGAGAGCCAACAGATTGGGAGATAGAAAGCTCTTTGTGTGTGTGCCCACCTAATGCACCTGAAGCATGTCAATATGGAATTGCTTCACAGTAGCTTTCATGTGGTTGTCTGTGCTTAAAATCTACCAAACCAGATTATATACATATATATCCCATTAGCATGCACATGCAGGACAACAAGTAACATTATGATTGGATTGACCGCTGGTTGGATTTGCTTTTAGTAAGTAGTAAACATCTGTTGGGCTTTCAGTGTGTTTGGTGTAAAGTTACCGCAGGTAGTCTAGAGACTTGCTCTAAACCAGTGAAGTCGCACCTAGAAGTCACTCATCTAAAACTGACGATTATCAGTTATTGGAACATGATCAAACCGTTATCACAGGTTCATTCCGGTTCATTCCGGTTCATTCCAGGTGGTACGTTTGGTTCGGTGGCGCAGAGAAACATTGCCCATAAAATGTGATGTTGTGCGTCTTCATAGAAGGCTATAAAACAAAGCTTGGGTCAGTGCTTTGAGAACAGGACTTAGCGCTTCGAAAAAGAACCCCCTGAGTCCTTTCTTCACTCTTTGTTGACGGTGCGTGCTTGACAGATTCATCCACCATGGGAGCGCTGGCCAGGTGACAGAGCTTTGTCACAGAGGACAAACGTTGTGATTCGTTTGGAAGGCCTTAAGCGCAGGCAGTGATGGATGAAAAGCTAGCCTCTTGGTCGCGTGGCGGCCTATGGTCTCCGCAGGCAAGCCCATTGTGAGACTGTGTTAAACAAGGATGGTTTCTGCTGGCTGTTCAATACTAGACCCCCATCACTCCCTGCAACTATGCAATCATTTCATCAACTCTCTCTCACTCTCCTGTCTTCTCCCCTCAGCGAACAGGCACATAACAAAACACACTCAGTGACATTGTACGTTGGGCTTTTTCTTCCCTCCCTCGCTCGCTCGCTCGCGCCATCACGCCATCACGCCCGGTCCTCGGTGAGGCGACGTCCCCTTGACGACTCGCAGCTCCTTCTGCGCATATTTGATGGCGGCGGGGGGGGTGGAGGGTGGGGGGGCGTCGACGCGCTGGTGCTCTGATTGAGCGATTCATCATGTTGTCAAGAGGAGGCGATGGTGCAGCGCTCTCAAGGTCAGCGGGCGGTGCTGTGAACGGCGACGACAGGGCTCCCTGCTCGCCTCAAGGGAGGGGGGCGGGAGGGGTGGTACGTTTGGTTCGGTGGCGCAGAGAAACATTGCCCATAAAATGTGATGTTGTGCGTCTTCATAGAAGGCTATAAAACAAAGCTTGGGTCAGTGCTTTGAGAACAGGACTTAGCGCTTCGAAAAAGAACCCCCTGAGTCCTTTCTTCACTCTTTGTTGACGGTGCGTGCTTGACAGATTCATCCACCATGGGAGCGCTGGCCAGGTGACAGAGCTTTGTCACAGAGGACAAACGTTGTGATTCGTTTGGAAGGCCTTAAGCGCAGGCAGTGATGGATGAAAAGCTAGCCTCTTGGTCGCGTGGCGGCCTATGGTCTCCGCAGGCAAGCCCATTGTGAGACTGTGTTAAACAAGGATGGTTTCTGCTGGCTGTTCAATACTAGACCCCCATCACTCCCTGCAACTATGCAATCATTTCATCAACTCTCTCTCACTCTCCTGTCTTCTCCCCTCAGCGAACAGGCACATAACAAAACACACTCCAGTGGACATTGGTACGTTGGGCTTTTCTCTCCCTCGCTCGCTCGCTCGCGCCATCACGCCATCACGCCCGGTCCTCGGTGAGGCGACGTCCCCTTGACGACTCGCAGCTCCTTCTGCGCATATTTGATGGCGGCGGGGGGGGTGGAGGGTGGGGGGGCGTCGACGCGCTGGTGCTCTGATTGAGCGATTCATCATGTTGTCAAGAGGAGGCGATGGTGCAGCGCTCTCAAGGTCAGCGGGCGGTGCTGTGAACGGCGACGACAGGGCTCCCTGCTCGCCTCAAGGGAGGGGGGCGGGAGGCGGGAGGGGGGCGGGAGGGGGGAGGGGGAGGGGGGCGGGAGTTGGGCGTCGCCACCATACCTTCGCCGCCCGCCTCCGCCCCGCCCCCTCCCCCGCCCCCCCAGAGAGTGAATTAAAGGTGTATTACTGATCCTTACGATGTGGATCTGGATCGGAGTGTGTTCCTCTGCTCAAGGAGGCGGGGAACTTCCTTACAGATTGTAAAAGAGGAACGATTTCATTGGAAGCTATGAGTCCATTGACAGTGTAGTTGTAGTCAGCTACCAACCAGATGGTTCCGGTTGTGACTCCAATGTTTTACTTACCTTCCTGGGATAACCAGATCAGTTTGCAATAGCTTGGCAGTCTTGAGCCTTTCAGTTGCTTTTGGGGTGTTCCTAGGGGCGTTCAGAGAGCCAATCAGAGAGACCCTCCTTCAGATAAACAGTTGTGATTGGCCTGACACTTTCCATGTTTGAGGGAAATCTGTGTGAATGGGTGGATGGCCAGACACACCTGCCAGAGCAACTTCACCATGAGCTCATAGACTGATCTGGCTCGCAGACTGGCTTGGTTCATAGACTGGTCTGGCTCACAGACTGGTCTGGCTCACAGACTGGTCTGGTTCATAGACTGGCCTGGTTCATAGACTGGTCTGGCTCACAGACTGGTCTGGCTCACAGACTGGTAGTGCTCTCAGACTGGTAGTGCTCTCAGACTGGTCTGGCTCTTAGATTATATACCTCCAGGAGTTTAAACTAATGCTGAGTTTTGTGGTTTGTAAGCCATTGAAGGATTGGCTGTGATTTAGGCGAATCACAGACAAGTAACCTGTGTGCCTGGTGACTCCAGCGAACAGGAACCTGTTCAGACTGCAGAGTTCCAGTGAGCGACTTAACGCAGCGTCAGTAAGTACTGCTGCTTAGCAAGAGCTTGTAATTATGGTGAAAGATACGGGAATTCATGGAGTGGTTTGTCTAGATCTCTCTTTAAAAAAAAATATATATTTATATTAAAAAGCCTGCAGGACTACAAGTGTGGGGAGCGTTTGAGTAAATTTGAAATTTAATTAAATTTGATTGTTTTAATCACAGGGAATTCAGGGGAAGGTCAAAACTTTTAATCAGTAGAGGTCCTCAACAAGCTCTTATTGAAAGTGCTTCTCTTACAGCCTAGTCACCTTTTATACTCTCGCACTTGACGCTTAGCGCTTCTGTCTAGTTTTCGATGTGGTCTCCAGCTACAGGCTTGATTCCTGCACTCTGGCCCCTTCAAGTTCACCTGTTTCCATCAGCTTGTTCTACTCTGGTGTCGGTGGTAGCTTGACAAGGAGGTTGTGACCACCTGTGGAAGTCCAACAGGTGCTTCTTTAATTCTGCTGGTCTTTAAGGCCAGAGACGGGGGTCAACGCTGTTGAGAGTGCTGGAGAAGGCGTGAGCAGGAGCCCAGCGGGTCATTTCACAGCTCACTGGGTCTGGGATCAACCAGCTTGTCCAAGGGCTTGAGAGCCATGCCTCCTGTGTGAGGGTGGCCACTCTGAGACGCGGAGCACCCCTCTATCACGCTCTAACGGGTCAACGCGGAAAGGAGAGGGAGGGGAGAGAGACAAGGCTGATGTTAAAAGAGGGCAGCCAGAGTGTTGTGCAGGGGAGTGGAATGGAAATAGGGAAGGAGAGCTCTTGGCTTTTCACTTATTGTGTTTTGGTTGTTCTTTGATGGCCTGGTTTTTTAGATCCATCTCTACGTGTTTGAGAGAAGGTAGTAGGCACATGTATGGGTGAGTAAATTTCCATACGATGGTAAGAGAGAGCAGAGCAGTGGAGCAGAGGGTATGTGGTTGTGTATGATAGGGGTTAGTTGGTGGGGAAGGGGCTAGCGCGGACGTAGTGCCGGGAGGTAGACGCCAGAGGGAGGGAAATGGAGCAACACTGCAAGGCGGGGAGTAAAGGGAAGGTCATAGTTTGGGTATTGTGAACAAACAACTGGGGACACCGCGAGTGGTAGAGCGATGTTTGGCCGAATGTGCAGAGATGTTGTTGTCCTATGTTGACGAAACGCACTCTGGGATTTATTCCCCCCCCCTCCCCACCCTACCACCCCACCTCACCGCCCACCTTAGCCGAGGGATAATTCATATGCTCCCCTGCTTCCCCCACAAACTTGGCATCCACTACACCTACAAAGCGTTATTCCTTTAGGTGGTAACATAAAGCCAAATTGGAACCTGGCTTTTTGAGGGAGGAAGGTGTGTCAGTGACAATGGAGCCATTAAGAGAAAACCGTCTCATAATATGCTTGATTCGTGGCTTAAATGTAGTTTCACTCAATTCGATACATGCGTAATCACCGACGCAGTCGACTTTAAAGAAAGCGCATTGCCGCAACTAGCGAGCACAAGACGTCTGTGCAAAAGACTCAACGCCAGCAAGGTTGTTCAGTCCGCCCTCCCTCACCCCAGTTCTGTCGCTTCTGGAGCTCAACCCCCCAGTAGGGTCACAAGGATCACTAGCTTTTCTCCAAATGGCCATTTTGTCTGGCAGGTGCATTATACCCTTTATTTTCAGATTGTCTATCTGCTCCTAATGCCTGGCAGGTTGATTGCTCTGGCTGCCTCGCCAGGGAAAGGACTGACGAGCGTGGCCAAGCCCAGCTGAAAGACAGTGATTACTGTTTTCCTTTAAGCCTGATTGAGGCCCTTGAAAGGAAAGATTTTAACCTTCTCTTTTTGGTTCCAGACTACGGTCGTATATTGAAATGGGTTGTGTCATCAACCCAGTTCTGTAAACTCATCAGAACAGCAGATCTTCATCCACACAAAGCTCTGCGCTCTCCGCTGACAACCCCTACCCCCCCCCCACCAGCGCCATCAGAGAAAGGAAAAGAATCACTTGATATAGACAAAGTGACAGATGACATTATCATTTAGATTATCTCAGTGGAGAGGAAATAGCGAGCGCTCGAAGCAGTCACCATAGATTCGTTTTACATTGAATGCCCCCCCCACCCCTCCTGCGTAGACCCCGAGAAATGTTTTCTCCTACGCCTGAATCCATTTCTTCTGATTTATGTATACATGAAAGGAGCAGCCCATGTATGGAAAGCAGGTCTGAGATGTTTGTTTGAGAAAGCGCTCTTGTCTGTGAGCGAGTGTGTGCTGGCCCAGCTGCTCCTCCCACCAAGCTGGATTTCCTTGTACATTCTCCGGAGGCTGAATAGCGCTTCGCCAGACCCCCTGCTGAGACGATAATTGCGCAGGCTTGCTGTTCAGGGAGAGACTTGTCTAGGGTCGACCAGGCAGAAACCCTCTGTGCCATCCTCATGCCACCATTTCAGCAGAAGAAGACAATCCCAGCAGCGCCATCTGCTTCAGAGTAGCTCTGTCAGCTGGCTGGGCCGAGGGGCCGGGGGCGGGGGGCCGGACAGCTGCACCTCATCCTCTGGCCCGTTGGCCGGTCCTGCTGGGGGTGGAGAGTGGGTGGGGGGTACTGGGTGGTGGGACAGGGAGATGGCTACACTGACAACCACACTCCCTGTTGAATGGCTGGGACTCATTAACGGGTAGGGGTGGGGGGGTGGGGTGGGGTGGGGGTAGGTTACGGGGGGGGACGGTGGGGGGATGGGACAAGGTCGGGGAGGGGACCCCAATGCGACAAGACTCCCGCTGTGTCGTCCGTCCCCCGTCCCCCCTCCTCCCCCCTTACACACACACACACACACACACATACACAAATGACAACCTCCATCTCCTTAGAAGCTCAGGTCCTTTCAGAAAGGTGACATTGTGTTGGCAAACCAAACAAATGGTTCCATTCCCTTACCCAGTGTAGCCTGCTGAGGCGAGAGTGCGCCCAGTGAAAGACGAAATAAAGACTTTGTAGCTGTTGTAAAGGCGGGGATCACTGACTGTGCGGCTGATAGGGACTGTGTTCGCTGCATTGTGGTCAAAATGATATGGAAATATTGATTTATAAACATCTCAACAAAGACTGACCATTTAAATGGCCCCAGTTGAATACAGCCGTGCTTTGTCATAATCCCATACAAGAATTAGACTTGTAATCACTCCTGCGTTGCAGAATTGACTTCACAATGTCTCTCTTGTTATCCACCAGAGGAGGAAGAAGAGGAGGAGATCTCCCCCCCGCAGCCTGCGCTGGAGACGCAGACCGAGCCCCCTGCCCAGGAGGACGAGGAGGAGGGTATGCTGCCTGCATCACCATACTCCACATCTCCCTCAGGAGGAACCTGCCGGACATGTTCAGCTGCCTGTCCTGGGTTCTCAGACGCTGCTAGCCTAGCATAGCACAGCTAGCCTGCAGGGCAAGTGATTTCTGACTCTGTCTGTCTGCTTGTCTGTCTGTCTCTGTTTCCTTGTCTGTCTGTGTCTCTCTCTCTCTCTATCTGCCTGTGTCTCTCTTTCTCTCTCGCTCTCTCGCTCTCTCTCTCTTCCCATATATCTCTCTCTCTCCTCTATATCTCTCCTCTCTCTCTCTCTCTCTGCCTGTGTCTCTCTCTCTCTCTCTCTCTCTCTGCCTGTCTCTCTCCTCTCTCTCTCTCTCTCTCTTCTCTCTTGCCTGTGCTCCTCGCTCTCTCTCTCTCTCTCTTCTCTGCCTGTCTTCTCTCTCTCTCTCTCTCTCGCTGCGTTCTCTCTCGCTCTCTCGCTCCTCTCCCGCTCCCTCTCTGCCTGTGTCTCTCGCTCTCTCTCGCTCTCTCTCTCTCGCCTGTCTCTCTCTTGCTCTCTCTCCCTCTCTCTCTGCCTGTGTCTTCTGTCCATCTGCTCGCTCTCTCGCTCTGCTCGCTCTCCTCTCGCTCTCTCTCTTCTCTGCTCTCTCTCTCTCTTGCCTGCTTCTCTCCTCTCTCTCTCCTGTGGTATCTCCTCTCTCTCTCTGCCTGTGTCTCTCTCTCTCTCTGCCTGTGTTTCTCTGTCTGCCTGTCTCTCTCTCTGCCTGTGTGTCTCTCTCTCTCTGTCTGCCTGTGTCTCTCTCTGTCTGCCTATCTCTCTCTCTGCCTGTGTCTGTCTCTCTCTCTGCCTGTGTCTCTCTCTCTCTCGGTCTGCCTGTGTCTCTCTCTGTCTGCCTATCTCTCTCTCTGCCTGTGTGTCCAGCTCCCCCACACGAGCTGACAGAGGAGGAGAAGCTGCAGATTCTGCACTCTGAGGAGTTCATGACCTTCTTCGACCACAGCACGCGCATCGTGGAGCGGGCCCTGTCCGAGCACGTGGACATGTTCTTCGACTACAGCGGGCGTGACCTGGAGGAGAAGGAGGGGTAAAGGCCCTTTACAACACCAGAAGTCAGAGACGCAATCAGTCCTGACACACAAGGCTAGTGGGACGCCAGGCGTCAAGATAGATTCAACCCTGATTAACCCTGAAGATATCCTGTTTTCTTTCGCTGTCCAGGGAGATCCAAGCAGGAGCCAAGCTCTCTCTGAACAGGCAGTTCATGGACGAGCGCTGGTCTAAGCACCGTGTGGTCACCTGTTTGGACTGGTCCCCTCAGGTACCCCCCTGCTCCTCTTGCCCCCTGCCCCTGCCCTGCCCCCTGCTCCTCCTGCCCCCTGCCCCAGACAGACCCCCTCTGACCCTGGGGTCCAGCTCGCCTCTCACCTCCCTCCCTTACCGTCGTCGTGTCGAGAGTTTAACCACGCTGTGTATTTAGCCGAAACGCTAATGCGTTCAAATGGGTTGCCATGCCAACGGCCTAATTCTTTACGATTAACCGGCGTGTATTTGACATATTTACAGATGGCCGCAGTTCCCCCCGAGGGTCTGGGAACTTATGTCGTGCCTAAATCATCAGTTAGCGGCCATAATGACTTGTTTCCCCGGACTTCTCCCTCGGTGTTATTCGTCGTTTTTCCAATGGTCTCTGACACTGATTGAATACCAGCTCATTGTTCAGAACAGCGCTCGCTAACAGCGACATCCTCTCCTGTTTGAACCCCTGTGCTGGTGGATTCACAAACTGTAAAGCTCAGCTTTAACTCTATGAGAAGCAGCAGAGGGTAATGGTTTGTTTACATCTGGCGAGTGTTGGCGAGCAGGCCTCCCGTAGCCGGCCTCTCTCCTGCGGCCGGTCTCTCTCCTGCGGCTGGTCTCTCTTGAGCGGGCTGACAGCGTGTTTTAGTAGCTACCCGGGGGCTTGAGTTTCAAAGCTCTCCAGCGACGTGGCCGTGGTCAGCTTTACTGCAGGGCTTCCTCAGAAGTCTCCTCCTTAAACGTTAATGCAGAGTTCTTGGATCAGATGCAAACTTTTATTTACCAGACTGCTGTTGGAGAGGAGGGGGTGGCGGGAGGGGGGCGGGGGGTGGGTGGGAGGGAGGGAGGGAAGGTGGGAGGGAGGGAAGTTTCCCGGCCATAAATCTTGTTGAAGGAGGGGCGGTGACACAGTGTGCCAGGCATGCAGCAGCCCTGCAGAGGCTGAGCCAGGCGTATTCACAGGGAGTTGGGGCCCCCAGGGGCCTCCAGGACTGCTTCCTCTTGACACTCATCTGGGCCCTGATGTGTCTGTCACCAGTATCCTGAGCTGCTGGTTGCGTCATACAACAACAACGAGGAAGTGCCTCATGAGCCGGACGGCGTGGCCCTGGTGTGGAACATGAAGTACAAGAAGAACACACCCGAGTACGTCTTCCACTGCCAGGTACTGTCCCGGCCGGAGAGACCCTCCTGCACGCTCTCCTCCACCTCTCTCTCTCTCTTTACCCCCCCCCTTACGTCTTTTCATCCCCTCTCTTCTCTTCCCCTCCCCTTATCTTCCCTTTCTTTCTACTCTTGCCTCATGGGTGCGTTTTTTCATGATGAGTGTGGCAAAACTGCAAGTACTCTCCTCCATTTCCTTCCATCTCTCCCCTCCCTCCACCTCATCGCCCCCTCCCCTCCCCCCATTCCATCCCATCCCTCCTCTACCCCCTTTGTCTACTCCCCCTCGTTCTCTCCCCCTGTTCTCTCCCCCTCCTCTGTAGCCCCCTCAGCCAACTCCCTCTGGTCGACTCACATTGTGATTTCAGCAGGCTGGCATCCACCTCAACCACATCTATCCACAAACACGTGTTATTGAGGTCTGGCGCCTCAATAACACGTGTAGGATGAGAATTAGACTAGGACCAGACCCAAGACTAGACTAGGACCAGGACTAGACTAGGACCAGACCCAACACTAGACTAGGACCAGGACTAGACTAGGACCAGACCCAAGACTAGACTAGGACCAGGACTAGCCTAGGACCAGGCCAAGATTAGACTAGGACCAGGACTAGACTAGGACCAGACCCAACACTAGACTAGGACCAGGACTAGACTAGGACCAGACCCTAGACTAGGACCAGGACTAGACTAGGACCAGACCCAAGACTAGACTAGGACCAGACCCAAGACTAGAATAGG
Source organism: Plecoglossus altivelis (assembly GCA_036571765.1). Taxonomy (NCBI): domain Eukaryota; kingdom Metazoa; phylum Chordata; class Actinopteri; order Osmeriformes; family Plecoglossidae; genus Plecoglossus; species Plecoglossus altivelis. The sequence goes on from BROE01000117.1 coordinate 10,117, forward strand.
ACCAGACCCAAGACTAGACTAGGACTAGGACCAGGACTAGACTAGGACCAGAACCAAGACCAGACTTGGACCAGGACTAGACTTGGACCAGGACTAGACTAGGACCAGACCCAAGACTAGACTAGGACTAGGACCAGGACTAGACTTGGACCAGGACTAGACTAGGACCAGACACAAGACTAGACTAGGACCAGACCCAAGACTAGACTAGGACTAGGACCAGGACTAGACTTGGACCAGAACTAGACTAGGACCAGACCCAAGACTAGACTAAGACTAGGACTACATGAGGACCAGACCCAAGACTAGACTAGGACCAGACCCTAGACTAGGACCAGGACTAGACTAGACTAGACTAGGACCAGGACTAGACTAGACTAAGACCAGGACTAGACTAGGACCAGACCTAAGACTAGACTAGGACCAGACCCTAGACTAAGACCAGGACAAGAATAGGACCCAGACCCTCTTTAGGACCCAGGGGGATGGACTGTCCAGGGGCTGGAGTCCTGGGCTGGAGTTCTGAGCTGGTACCAGACAAGGGCTCTGTGTGGAGCTGTGCTTTAGCCGGAAGATTAGCTCCTTGGCTGTTCTGCTTTACTCTGCAGTACCCCCAGGATCCCAGCCTACGACAGGTTGAGTAGAACCACATGTGGTGGCCTCCACTGAGCGAGTCACTGGCTTAGACTCAGACAAATATCACCCAGTGCAAGTGTGAACTCATTTCTCCTCCATGGGTCCAAGTGGGCGGGAAATTAGCTTGTCCTCACCAAACTGTCACTTTTTGGAGGGAAAAAATCCCTTGGCTAGATGAATATGAACATATGATTAGATGTGCAGGGTACAGCGAGATGGAAATGGTTGCAGGAAAACAAACAGGCCACCTAGAGGTGGAAGACAAGCGGCAACATGAGAGAGAGAGACATAATAAACTGACACGAATAATGTCAACATAATCCACACATGATATGTCCTGCTGAGAGCAGCTCCTAGGAGCCAAGAGCCAGGAGCCTAGGGGCCAGGCTTGGTGTCGTGGTGAGGTGTGAGTCATGGAAAACACAAGATTGTTACAACTAAAAATGAAAATAAGCAGTGGGCTGCCCACTGCAGGTCTGCCCTGAGCAGCAATGCTTGGATATGATGAGACTGAAATTGGGGCTGTTTTCAGAGCTTGTTTTTGATTGGAGGTGACAGAGATCCATCGCTTGACTGTCTGCACTAGGCCATGTCTGCTACAACAATGTGGTGCCTCCTTCCTCAACCTTTCTGCTGCCAGTCTCTCTCTGTGTCTCTCGGTCTCTCTCTCTGTCTTTCTGTCTCTCTCTCTGTGTCTCTCTCTCGGTCTCTCTCTCTGTGTCTCTCTCTCGGTCTCTCTCTCGGTCTCTCTCTCTGTCTTTCTGTCTCTCTGTCTGTCTCTCTCTCTCTGTCTCTCTGTCTCTCTCTCTGTGTCTCTCTCTCGGTCTCTCTCTGTCTTTCTGTCTCTCTGTCTGTCTCTCTCTCTCCTGACCGTCTTCTCTCTGTCTTCTGTCTCTCATGTCTAATTCTCTCTCTCTCTGTCCTCTCTCTCTGTTTCTCTCTGTCTCTCTCTTCTCTGTCTCTCTCTCTCTTGTCTCCTCTACTCTCTGTCTCTCTCTCTCTGTGCTCCTCTCTCCTTCTTCTCTCTGTCTCCTCTCTCTCTCCTCCTCTCTCTCTCTCTCTCTCTCTCTCTGTCTCTCTCACACTTATCTCTTCTATTTTTGTTATTCAGTGCCACACACCAATCTCCCTTTCTCTTGCCCTCTCCCTCTCTGTCTGAATGTCTCTCTCCCTCCCTCCCTCTCCCTCTCTGTCTGAATGTCTCTCTCCCTCCCTCTCTCTCCATCTCTGTCTGAATGTCTCTCTCCCTCTCCCTCTCTCTCCCTCTCTGTCTGACTGTCCTCTCCTCCCTCCCTGCATCTCATCCAAGTCTGCAGTGATGTCTGCCACCTTCGCCAAGTTCCACCCCAACTTGGTGGTGGGGGGCACGTACTCTGGGCAGATCGTGTTGTGGGACAACAGGAGCAACAAGCGGACCCCCGTCCAGAGGACCCCCCTGTCAGCAGCGGCACACACGGTAGCTCCGCCCACCCCCCCATCACCTTCCTGAGAATGAACACCTCTCAATGTCCTCATGTTTGAGAATTTAAGCACATGTAGTACAGAGCAAGGAGCTTTATAATCGTCGCTTCTCTCCGTCCCTCCCCTCCCTCACTCCGTTCCTCCTCGCCTCACCTCCCTCCCTCCTTCTTCCTCCCTCCCTCCTCCCTTTCCCAGCACCCAGTGTACTGTGTAAACGTTGTGGGCACCCAGAACGCCCACAACCTGATCAGCATCTCCACAGATGGGAAGATGTGTTCCTGGAGCCTGGATATGCTCTCTCAGCCCCAGGTACTGCTACTGCTCTGCTGCTGGAGCTACTGGTACTGGAGCTACTGGTACTGCTGAGCTACTGGTACTGCTGAGCTACTGGTATGGAGCTACTGGTATGGAGCTACTGGTACTGGAGCTACTGGTACTGGAGCTACTGGTACTGCTGAGCTACTGGTACTGCTGAGCTACTGGAGCTACTGGTATGGAGCTACTGGTATGGAGCTACTGGTATGGAGCTACTGGTACTGGAGCTACTGGTACTGGAGCTGCTGGTACTGGAGTTACTGGTACTGGAGCTACTGGTAATGCTATGCTACTGTAGCTTCTGGTACTGGAACTACTGGTACTGTAGCTACTGGTAATGCTATGCTACTGGAGCTTCTGGTACTGGAGCTTCTGGTACTGGAGCTACTGGTACTGGAGCTACAGGTAATGCTATGCTACTGTAGCTTCTGGTACTGTAACCATTGGTACTGCTATGCTACTGTAGCTACTGGTACTGTTCTGATACTGTAGCTACTTTTACTGTAACGACTAATACTGTAGCTACTGGTACTGCTCTGGTACTGTAGCTACAGGTACTGTATGAATCTAATGAGACCTAATGAGTCCTTGACTAGGGAAGTTTGTTCAGGTAAGGACAGAATAGTTTGAAGTCCACCTTGCTGGGAAAGGACAGGTGAACCTTGTGCTGTCTGTAGACATTGAGCTGCTCATTCATAACAAACATCAAACATTTGGACCTGACCTGATCTGTCCATTCAGCAGAGCTGTGTAGCTTTTCCTGCGCTCAAACCTTTATTTTCTCATGTAAGTCATTCCTCAAAGTCAAGGAAATGAGAGCTGCTGGCTTCGTCGCTCCAGAAGCCCTGCCAAAGCCTCCATGTCAAATGTTAATCATTTTTATAAAGTGCTAGCAGAACGTTAGATACGTGTCATTAGATACCTGTCCAAGGATTTCCAAGGCCTGTGGCTTGGCAGCAGGGGAGAGGGAGAGAGAGAGAGAGCCTGAAGTGTTTTGCGCTGGTCTCTACAGGACAGCCTGGAGCTTGTCCTGTTCAAGCAGTCCAAGGCGGTGGCAGTCACATCCATGTCCTTCCCCCTGGGAGACGTCAACAACTTTGTGGTGGGCAGCGAGGACGGCTCCGTCTACATGGCGTGTCGTCATGGAAGGTATGACCGCAAGAGCCATCGCCCCCCCCCCCCCCCAGCCCCCCTCCCACCAGGTTCGCTTAGACCACATCCGAGGACAACCTCAGGAGCGTTTGCTGGCCCAGGGCGAAGCAGGCAGTCAAACAAATACCCATCCCTCCCTCCCATCTTCCCACCCTCCTGTTTGTCTTGAGCTGTTGCATCAGCACACACACACACACTCACACACACACACACACACACACACACCCCCTCCTGCTTTTCATCCGGGCGAGTTTTTCTCTCAGGGTGAGGAAGGTTGTTAAATATCTGTCTGTCCCGCTGAGACAGAGTTGGGGCTCGTTTCCACTGAGGCTGTCATTTGAGGTGGCGAGGTAGGGAGGGGGGGGAAGCAGAGGGGGGGTGGTGAGTGGATGGTGTATTCCGGCCAGACGGAGACCAGTGTAGGCTCCACGGCAGTGGCAGTGTCCGCAGTAAGCCTCGCACCTTCACCAAGAAGGGTAAGGCCTTCGCTAAGACAGATTCACCTCTGTAATTAGGGATTTCCATCTCATTTACAACGCTATGATACTTTCATCCCAGGTTACAATAAGGCACCAGCAAGTCAACTTCCGGCGCTGGGTATCTTAACCGTCTCAAGAGTAAACAAGCCCAGTCTAGGAGCATGTGTCTGAGAGTGTCTCTCCAGCTCTGGCCTGCCTGCTCAGTCACACTTGACACACCCAAGCTGCCCGCTTGCCACTGCCAACCTATCACATCCTGATATCACATCCATTTTCATCCATGGTAAATAGCGTGTCTATGTGTGTGTGTGTCTGTGTCTGTGTGTGTGTGTGTGTGTGTGTCCATTTGCTAAAATTATATGTACATTTTTATAACGTGGTTTTCTGTTTATTGACCAATGATGGAATCCTTGTCGCCCTTCGAGGCAACTGTTGTTGTGATTTTGGGCGTTACAAAAATAAATTGAATTGAATTGAATTGTGTCCACAGCAAAGCGGGCATCAGTGAGATGTTTGAGGGTCACCACGGGCCAATCACAGGCATCAACTGTCACACGGCAGCTGGACCCCTGGACTTCACCCACCTGTTCGTCACTTCCTCCTTCGACTGGACTGTCAAGCTGTGGAGCACCAAGGTAGCTCAGTCACCTGCACACCTGCTCAGGCCCC
>BROE01000118.1:2442-14536 GCA_036571765.1 Plecoglossus altivelis
TCTCCTCCTCTACTCCCTGGGTCACTGAGGGGGGCGTGGCAGGGGTCTCTTCATCGAACACATCTGCAGAGGAAAGTCAGAGACTGTAGCCATGATACAGTAAAGAACCGCCCCCTGCCTAGCAACGCTCACCACCTGCCTAGTAACGCTCACCCCCTGCCTAGCAATGGTCACCCCTGCCTAGCAACGCTCACCCCCTCCTTACCAACGCTCACCTCCTGCGAAGCAACAGTCACCTCCTTATTAGCAACGCTCGCCCCCTGCCTAGCAACCGTCACCACCTGCTTAGCAACCCTCCCCCCTGCATAGCAACATTCATCACCTGCTTAAAAAGGTCACCCCCTGCCTAGCAACATTTATCCCCTTCCCAGCAACGATCACCCCTTGCCTAGCAACGATCACCCCTTGCCTAGCAACGATCACCCCTTGCCTAGCAACGCACCCAGTTGGAACCCTACCTGGAAGAGGTGTGGCTTTCCTCTTCTCCGCCTCCTCCTCTGCCCTACTCTCCTCCGGTTGGCCGTTGAGCGCAGGCATGTCGGGGGCGGGGGGCATGGTGGAGCTGAGGTCCGGGGTGCTGCCCACGGGGGAGGGGCCAGGGGAGGGGGTGTGGCTCCGGTCTGAGCGGGGGGAACCGGACACGCCTCCTGGGGAGGGGCAGGAGGGCCGGGGGGGCAGAGCCAGACGGTCCTTCTCCTGCTCCTGCGCCTCCAGGGCCTAGAAACCAAAACGGGGGTCAAGGGTCATGGGTGTGGAGTGTGGACTAGGTGGTACTAACTGGTACTAGCTGGTACTAACTGGAGCCTGTACTAGCTGGTACTAGCTGGAGCATGTACTAACTGGAGCATGTACTAGCTGGAGCATGTACTAGCTGGTACTAACTGGTACTAACTGGAGCCTGTAGTAGCTGGTACTAGCTGGAGCATGTACTAGCTGGTACTAGCTGGTACTAGCTGGTACTAGCTGGAGCATGTACTAGCTGGTACTAGCTGGTACTAACTGGAGCCTGTACTAGCTGGTACTAGCTGGAGCATGTACTAGCTGGTACTAGCTGGTACTAGCTGGTACTAACTGGAGCCTGTACTAGCTGGTACTAGCTGGAGCCTCTACTAGCTGGTACAAGCTTAAGCTCGTACAAGCTCATACTAGCTGGTACTACCAGAAGTGTGTGCTAGCTAATTCTAGCTGGTAGTAGCTGGAGCGAGCTAGCTGGTACTAGCAGGAGCGTGCAAGCTGGTAGTAGCTGGGTACCAGACTGACCGCCTGTGTCTCCATGCGGGTGAAGATCACATTGAGCATCTGTGTGAGGGTGGCCTTGGCTGTAGTCTGGTTGATAAGGTTCCTGCTGGCCAGGTAAATGTTGTAACAGGTCCGGACAGTTAGCAGAACAGTGCCTTCATGGATCTCTATGTGGGGGGAGGTAACCGCTGTCAGAAGAGCCTGGGGGGAGGGAAGACATTCAGGGAGAAAGCTTCTTATTTTATTGTTTTTATACAGACAAATACAGACATGCATGTCCCTGAGGTTCTAAGAGGACAGGTGATGATCATATGACCCTGTGGTCATGTGACCCTTTGGTCATGTGACCCTGTGGTCATGTGACCCTCCAGTCATGTGACCCTGTGGTCATGTGACCCTGTGGTCATGTGACCCTGTGGTCATGTGACCCTTCGGTCATGTGACCCTCTGGTCATGTGACCCTTCAGTCATGTGACCCTTCAGTCACGTGACCCTGTGGTCATGTGACCCTCCGATCACGTGACCCACCTTGATGATCTGCAGCTGCACGCCCTCGTCCGTGTGGGGACCCTGGAAGCAGTCGCACACCGTCTCCACCAGCCTGTCGATCAGACGTTTCCCTGGAGTGCTGCTGTCAGGGGCGTTGCCTGTGATGTGGCCGTAAGCTATGAGCTTCTGCAGGGGGGGGGGGGGGTTAAAGAATTTGTCATAGTGCATCTACAGTATGACAGAGGGAACGAACAATAACACAAGCGTGTGTAGCGTGTGTACCATGTGTACTATGTGTGTACTATGTGTGTACCATGTGTGTACCATGTGTGTACTATGTGTGTACTATGTGTGTACCATGTGTGTGTATCTGTGTGTGTACCATGTGTGTGTCTGTGTGTATCTGTGTGTACTATGTGTGTGTGTATCTGTGTGTACGTGTGTTTCTGTGTGTACTATGTGTGTGTACTATGTGCGTGTATGTATGTACTATGTAAGTGTATCTGTGTGTACTATGTGCGTATATGTGTGTACTATGTGAGTGTATCTGTATGTACTATGTGTGTGTACTATGTGAGTGTGTATGTGTGTACTATGTGAGTGTATGTGTGTGTGTGTGTACTATGTGAGCGTATCTGTATGTGTGTGTGTACTGTGTGTATCTGTGTGTGTGTGTACTGTGTGTAACTGTGTGTGTGTGTGTACTGTGTGTATCTGTATGTGTGTGTGTACTGTGTGTATATGTGTGTGTGTGTGTACTGTGTGTGTGTGTGTGTGTGTGTACTGTGTGTATCTGTGTGTGTGTGTGTACTGTGTGTGTGTACTGTGTGTGTGTGTGTGTGTACTGTGTGTGTACTGTGTGTAACTGTGTGTGTGTGTGTGTACTGTGTGTATCTGTGTGTATCCGTGTGTGTGTGTGTGTGTACTGTGTGTGTGTGTGTGTGTGTGTGTGTGTACTGTGTGTGTGTGTACCTGTAGACAGTCCAGCGAGGTGCTGACTATCCGTGGGGACTTAGATTGACAGGCCAGCTCGAAGGGCAGCACGTACTTATCAGCCTCGATGTAGTTAGCTCTGGGCGGGACCACCGTGCCATCTCTATGGAAACAACACCACAGGATCAGGGAACCAATCGAGAGAAAGCTGACCCCCAGCCAGACATGAGCACAGGAAGTGAGGTCGTTCAGCAATCTGAGATGTTGTCGATGAATGGCTGTTTTTAGTGTGTGTGTGTGTGTGTGTGTGGCAGTAGTACACACAAGAACATAACTACACATTGGTGTGTGCACACACATGCTAACCAAATGTGACAGCAATGTCACAGAGAAGCAATCCGTTTACCCATAGCTGCAGATCTATCTGAAACTAGCACACATGCTAATACACAGGCTAGCGCACACAGGCTAAGACGTACGCTAGCACACAAGCAAGCACACAAGCTAGGACACAGCATGCAGGCTCATGCATTAGCTAATACACAGGCTAGCACACCAGCTTATACACATGCTAGCCCACACAGGCTAGCCTACACAGGCTACCCCATACAGGCTAGCCCACGCAGGCTAACCCACACAGACTAGCACATAAGATAGCACACAGGCTAGGAGGTACACTACCATACAAGCTAGCACACAGAGGCGTTCAGATTCAAGAAACAACAGAAAGATGGAGGAACTTACTTTTGCTTCTCAAGCTCGATCTTGATTTCATCTGAGGAGACAGGATCACCAAAGGAACAATGAACTTTGACCTCCACAAATGATTAGACGAGTGGTGACTATCAAAAAGATTTTACAGACACACACACACGTACAAGCACACGAACGCACAAGTACACACACACACACACTCCATTTCCAGTCAGATGACCAGACAGTGTTATTTGCTACCATTTAGTACTGTAGGCCTGAGGTAACCACCCACACAAAGCCACACAAACACACACACACACACACACACACACACACACACACACACCCACACACACACACAAACACACACACCCCACACAAACAAACACACACAGACACCCCACACAAACAAACACACACAGACACCCCACACAAACAAACACACACACACACGAAAATTGGGAGGAGAGGAGAAGGGAGGAAAGGAGAGAAATTAAGGAGTGAGAACAGGAAAGGAGAGAAGAGTGTGAAATAATGAAAGACGAGAGGAGGAGATGGGAGAGGAGGAGACAGGAGAGGAGGAGACAGGAGAGGAGGAGACAGGAGAGGAGGAGACAGAAGAGGAGATAGGAGAGGAGGATATAGGAGAGGAGGAGACAGGAGAGGAGGAGACAGGAGAGGAGGAGACAGAAGAGGAGACAGGAGAGGAGGAGACAGGAGAGGAGACAGGAGAGGAGGAGACAGAAGAGGAGACAGAAGAGGAGACAGGAGAGGAGGAGACAGGAGAGGAGAGCTGTCTATCTAAAGCATGCATAATGAAAGGCTTTAGATTGAGATCAAAGCACAGTCAACTCCTGCCGTATTACTTTCAGCCTCAGACCAAGTCAAGCTACGAAGCTTTCTGAATATTTCCCCACCCTCATCCTACTAAACCGGATCTTCCAGTAGTGAATGATTATCTTGACAGTGAAACCAGTATAACAAAAACTAACAGAGGGTTGGAGGGATTGGTATATTATTTCCTCATTCAACTGACATAACCGTTTAAATTTGAATGTCACTACTACTCACTTAACTACTAATGAGTACGTAACTCTGTCAACTTTAAATAAACACATGACAGGCCATTTATGTCTGGTATTTAAAACTTGACACATACATTTCCCTGTTCAAATGACAGGTAATGGGCACAGTAAATACAGAGGATCACAAGATCTTGCAGATCTCTCATCAGACAACCTAACCGACCGTGACACGCTAACACACACGAGCTGGACAGGTGTGGAAAACGATCCGGTCTGTCGTTCAATGGAAAAGCCCGGACGTCAGAATATCCTAGAGCTGAATGACTTGAGTTGCCGCTTTGGCCAGACAGTTCATAGCGCTACGTACGGCACAATGATTGGTTAAAGTAGCTAGCAAGCTAGCCAGCTAGCTAGTTAGCTACCTAGTTATTTAGTTACCCGGTTGGTAGTCACACAAATACTATTTGAAAAAGTGCTATTGTCGTATCTCGCCATCCTCCAAAACTAGCATTATTTGTCTAGGTATTTTAATGATACATCACTAGCATATTGACGTTAGCTAGTTAGCTAGCTGTCAGGTCTAAAAGGCCATTAGTGGTGAGGATAATGCTATACGGCTAGCAGCTAACTAGCCTAGCTAGAGCTATCTTGCTAGCTAAACTTAGCACCCAAGTCCTGGTTTGTGTCACACACTCACACACATCAAAACAATCCCGATTGCGTACAGACACCGAAAAAACCACACAACTTGCTCACCGAGTGCAACCTGACAGGCTTTCCGTAACTGGCTGTTCTGGGTTCGCTTCACCTCCTTATCCGACAGGATTTTCTCCAGCGCCCGCGACAGAAACATGCTCTTAGTTTTCGTACTGGATTCCGTCTGTTGTGGTGGTAGATGAAGATGATGTTGTTGTTGCATCTCTTGGAGAGACCGATCTTTACTCAGGCCGTCATCCTCGGCCGGGCCCTGCGTTTGATGCAGGTGTCAGAAAGACAAACGGGACCGGGCTATCGGTTAGTGTCAATACTGTCGCCAACGAGTTTGTTGGGGCTGCAACATCAGCACTGTGTCGCCATGTTGGCTCAACGTCACGTCACGTGATTCTCAGCTGCTCTTCAAGGTCTATCCCCTTACAGTGGGGCTGAAAGATTCCGCGGGCCTATTTAATCCTTTAACATTTTAAGAAATAACGGCAGATATATTTTGTTCAGCAACTGTTTAATTTTTATATCGGGCATGTTTACCTCGCGAACGAGCTGAGTGTAAGATGACGACGAAGTCGCGAAATCGAAGGCGCTCATGAAAGTTGGACGATTCACAACCTGTCCACAAGATGGCGTACAACTCTGATCAACGTCGGTGAAAAACTTTTCCCCCCCTCACGCATAAACAAATGTGTAATAATAACGAATATAAACTGTATGGCTTCTTAAGACAATAAATACATAAAAGGTAGATATTGCTACATGTTAGTTTATTTTCTCCAGCTCATGGAATCAACTATCATGAATTTTCATTGAATGTGATAAAAATGTACATTGTGTGGCTTCGGTAAGAAAATACTGACCATTTTCAGTACAAATCTATACTTTAGGATTTATTCTGGCAAGCAAAAATCATTGCTCATTCGTACAAAAAAGAAAGAAAGAAAAAAAACAAAGCGAACACAAAGCAAAATGTTCCGACATTAGTTCCGGTTCTCTAAACAGGCCGAATATTGTTCACAGTATAGAAATGTTCTATCGACGGTGTGTGACCAGCAGTCCAGCTTAGACCGAGAAAAAAAACTATTTCTTTCAGATCAAAAAGGTAAAAATATCTATTAGGAATACATCTTAATAAGAACTTTAATCGTGAATTAACATAACGGATCATTTATATATATAAAATAAATTCATAAAATGTGTACTAGGCAAATAAAGTAATATGTTGATTAGAAAATAAATAATTTTGTTGTGGTTACAATCCCCTTGTCCTGTGTGGTTAAAAACAAAATAAATTAACAGTATTCGCTAAAATCTTTTGTTCAAATGCCACTCGTCATGAAAGTTACATGTTTAGAATGAGACACACAAGACAGCCTCACTACATCACCCTGTGTACCATAACATCATCTGAGTACCGCACGTGTGTGTGTGTGTGTTCAAGAGAGAGTGTGTGTGTGTGTGTTCAAGAGAGTGTGTGTGGGGGGGGGCAGGGGGAGAGAAAGAGTGTGTGTGTGTGTCTCCCCTTGGGATTGTATCGACTGAGATGAAGGGATGAATTGACGGATGAAGAGATGTTAGAGACAGGAAGGTGTGTGAGACAGGAAGGTGTGTGAGACAGGAAAGTGTGTGAGACAGGAAAGTGTGTGAGACAGGAAGGTGTGCGAGACAGGAAGGTGTGCGAGACAGGAAGGTGTGCGAGACAGGAAGGTGTGCGAGACAGGAAGGTGTGTGAGACAGGAAAGTGTGTGAGACAGGAAAGTGTGTGAGACAGGAAGGTGTGTGAGACAGGAAAGTGTGTGAGGTAATTGCTCCCTATAAGTTATTTCAGAGGACAGAGGACAGAAGACTTCATTAACAATAATGCAGTGCGACATCTGCTCCCTCTTCACAGAGGGGCATCTGCCATGCTTACAACCCACACAGTACAGCTGATGGGAGTTGTAGTCCAGGAAAAGCCTCTACTGTACAGTGTAATGACAGTTGTAGTCCCCTAGTACAGTCAGGTGTGTACACAGACTCAAGCACCTAGTCATGCATCAGGTAGTCAGGTGCCACCCTCTCCAAACACACCCTTCTGGGTTTCTGTGTTTGAGTGTGTGTCTGTATGCGTGTGTGTGTGTCCCTTATCAACCACCAGGCCCTTCACACCTGGAGAGAACACAGCACAGGTATTTACCTGGGTGTGGAGATGACAACTGAAACAGTCCACAACAACAAAGCTCTTTCACCACATATCAGGAGATACACGCCTGGCTGGTCACATCCCAGATCAACATTTGAATGACTGGAAACAGACATGGATGGTTTCATATCAGAACTACAGTCTTAATCTCCTGCCCATGTTCCTGTTGTGTGTGTGTGTGTATATAAGGTGTGCGTGTGTGTTTTGCCACTGCCCGCAGGTGTGTGTGTGTGAGGTCTGCTAAGTGAGACTGTTGAAGGACTGGTACCTTGACTGAGGTGCCTACAGGTGAACAGGTGTCCCTACACCTTGTCTGATATCTGCGGAGGTTACAGGTGAACAGGTGTCCCTACACCTTGTCTAATGGCTGAGAAGTTAACAGGTGAACAGGTGTTCCTACACCTTGTCTATTAACTGAGTCACTCTTCATACGAGAACCTCTACTGGACACATCCGAGTGGACTCAGAGACAGGAAGTACAAGGAGCAGGAGACAGGAAGTGGTCAAGAAGGAGGGATGAATCATAATGATTATACAATACAGAGAAAAGAGAGATGAATCATGGTCCAGAGGAATCAGGAAACCCCATTTTACAATCATACTGTGTCAGAGGAGAGGAGGAGGTGGAGGAGGAGAGGAGGTGGAGGAGAAGGTGGTGGTGGAGAGGAAGAGGTGGTGGTGGAGAGGAGGAGAAGGTGGTGGTGGAGGAGGTGGAGAGGAAGAGAAGGTGGTGGAGAGGAAGAGGAGGTGGTGAAGAGGAGGAGGAGAAAGAAGAGTCTTGAATCTTCTCAAGAACACAGCAGCTGTTGTCAAACTAGAAACCCCTTTTCTGCTACCACAGGAAGTACAGTCTGCCACAGGAAGTACAGTCTACCACAGGAAGTACAGTCTGCCACAGGAAGTACAGACCACCACAGGAAGTACAGTCTACCACAGGAAGTACTGTCTGCCACAGGAAGTACAGTCTGCCACAGGAAGTACTGTCTGCCACAGGAAGTACAGACTACCACAGGAAGTACAGTCTGCCACAGGAAGTACAGTCTGCCACAGGAAGTACAGTCTGCCACAGGAAGTACAGTCTACCACAGGAAGTACAGACCACCACAGGAAGTACAGTCTCCTAGAGGTTCTAGTTCTGTGACATGTTTCACTGTCCTCATGAGAGGAGGCAGCTGTGGAATAGTTACTTCCTGGATACACATCTGACAGCATCCCATTGGTCGGATGGAGAAAGCTGCCAGCATCCTTAGTGGTCACATGGTCAGTTGTGAGGTATACTCAATTAAACCGCTCCCAGTCGCAAAACACGAAACCAATCATCTTGCATCAAAACAAATCACGGATAGAAATACTAAAAACAAACCAAGTCTTTTTAGTGTGTTTGAGTTCCAGTGCTTGAGCAGCGACAGTCTAAACAGGAACACATGATTAGGAGCAGCAGTGGTATAGAACTGGTCTCTTACTAAAACCCAGATTATTAAACTCAATTTCTTTTCCTCTCTTCAGCCAGACAATTTTTTTTTTACATTATTGCAGACCTCAGACCTCATTTGCCAGTTACTATGGTAACACGCACATTGGAAGCCAAAAAGTTTCACCCAATCGCGTGCCGCGATTACTTAAGGGGGAGTGGTTATTGCTGAACGCGGAGAGGCAAGGCATGATGGGATGGTTACCAGGGAGATTCCCCAGATAAGTGCGTTCGCTTGCTCGTCCAATTAAAAAAGAGCTTTCCAGACTGCGACGCCCCATTGGCCAGGCCCAGCTTCCTGTAGTAGAGAGACAGGGGACTGCCTCACCCCATTGGCCAGGCAGACTCATTGGGAAGAGCCAATCAGAGCGTCCAGACCCACCGTACACCCTGTGACCAAACTGTCTCAGTGTGGGAGGGGCTTATGGTTGCTATGGCACAGATGCAGCGTCGTCAGGCCTGTCTGTCAGCGTCCTGTCTTCTGTAGGGTCAGTCTGTCAGTCGTGTCTGTCAGCCTGTCTGTCAGGTCTGTCTGTCAGGCCTGTCTGTCAGGTCTGTCTGTCAGGCCTGTCTGTCAGGTCTGTCTGTCAGGCCTGTCTGTCAGGTCTGTCTGTCCGTCCATCTAAAAGCAAGCAGGGTATAGTGTTTCTCAGGATCAGCCTAACTCAGCCTCGGTCAGACACACACACACTCTCAACTTGAAGCGGGCGCAACACAGAGATGGCCGTTCCTGGCCGTACTTGGCGCGGAGATGCCGGTGAGCCAATGAAGTCTGGTGACCAGCTTGGAAGGTTGACTTAGAGTCGAACCTGAGGTGGGGGGAAGGGGAGGAAGGGTGTCTTAGGAGAAGGGCGCTGAGGGTGGAGGCGGGCTGGAGGTGGTTCACATGGTTGTTTGACGCTGTTCCAAACTCGAAGTTTAAATCTTTTATTTTTTTTATTGTAAAACTGCTTTCAAGTGGAACCACAACACTAATGTTGAAAACTGAGGGAGGTTTGTTGTTCAACAGCAACAACAAACAAAATAAATGTAAAAAAACACGAGTGGTCAAGTGGTTACGAGCACTCAGACAACAATAACCTCAAAAGGCCAAAGCGGGGTTTTCTTTCTGTGTGGGCGTTTTCCCACTTGTTCAGTGGCGCTGAGGGGGAGTGGGGCCGACCCACAACAGCCTCTGTGACGGCATCACCAGAAGCTCTACTGTGGGTTCATCCTCTCCACCTTCTGGGAGCCCGTATGACTAACAGCAGAGAAATCCCCTCCGCTTCGGTCCCCCCCCTCCCCCCCTTATGGACAAAGGAAGTGATGAGGAGTGGAGAGGGGGCGTGGGGGGGGGGGCAGGACGACAGCAGGGTTTGGGTTGCACTCGTTCAATGGAGCGAGGGATGGGCAGGGGGGGCTGTGCACAGCTTTGATTGGGAGGTAATCAAAGCTGAATGGCTGTAATACCCCCTCCTCCTCACTATGCTTCCTTCCTTCAGCCAGGGAGCAGCAGGCTCTCACAGTTAAAGCGTAGGGGGAGAGGACAGCGGATCTGAGGCTGCGTCGACTCCGTCTACCAGGTTACATCTATAACAATGGATATGACCTTTCTTGTACCTATAAAAAATTTCCCACTCTCTGGGAATTCTCTCTGAAACAGCTCAGAGTATAATCCAGATCTCAAACACAACGAGAAGGCGTCAGCAGAAGAATCCTTCTCACCGCCGTGCTCAGCACACACATCACTGAAACTGATACACGAAGGCAGCACACACCCACACCACTCTCCAGCCAAAATCTCGAACCGGCATCACTAGTTTGACCATTGTGGTGGGCCTGCTAGTCACCGCCAAGACACTACCTTCAGCACATCTCCGTACGCATAGCTACCATACACTAAAACACGCACACACACACACTCCCACCCACACACAGTTAGGTTATTAATTCACACACACTCTCTCACCCAAACACCACACACACCCCAACACCACATGACACACTCTACTCAACTCTCACCCAAATCACACACACATTCTCTCACCCACAGTACCAACCAAGACACACAACACACTCTCTCTCCTTCACCCAAACACACACACCCACACACACACACACACCCACACACACACTCTCTCACTCAAACACACACACATTCTCTCACCCACACACCCACACACACACACACACTCTCACCCAAACACACACACACACACACACACACACACACACACACACTCTCACCCAAACACACACACACACACCCAAACACACACACACCCACACACACACACACACACTCTCTCACCCAAACACACACACACACACACACATCGTTGTTCAACTGCTCCTTGATACTTGTACTTTCCTTGTGTGATTAGTCTTGGAACACCGTCTGACCACTGCCTTATCTCTGCTCCAAGCCATACTCTCCCCCCTCCCCAGGGCTGCGTGTGTGTTTGTGTGTCAGTGTGTCAGTGTGTGTGTGTGTGTCAGCGTGTGAGTGAGTGTGTGTGTGTGTGTGTGTCAGTGTGTGAGTGTGTGTGTGTGCGTGTGACTGTGTGAGTGTGTGTATGTGTGCGTGTGACTGCGTGTGTGTGTGTGTGTGCGTGCTTGTGTGACTGTCTGTGTGTGTATTTGGGAGTGTGTGTGTGTGTGTCTGAGAGTGTGTGTGCATGAGAGTGTGCGTGTGACTGTGAGTGCGTGTGTGTGCTTGCGTGTGTGTGCTTGCGTGACTGTGTGTGCTTGTGTGACTGTGTGTGTGATTGTGTGTGCTTGTGTGACTGTGTGTGTGTGTGTGTGTGTGTGCTTGTGTGATTGTGTGTGTGTGTTTCTGTTTCCACATGAGTGAGCCAGGCTTTTCCATTCTCTGGAGCTGAGTGGCACCACTGAATATTAAGATGTCACACACACACACACACTCACACACACACACACAATTTCCCCCACGCAGTGTGATACCGTGGGAGCGGAGAAGACGTGTCCGTCTTTATCACCACCGGAGCTGGCAAACAGAAGCGGAACCGGTCGGGACAACCTCGTGTTAAATCAGTGTAGAAACTTCTCGCCCCCCGCAGCGGGTGTGATAAAACAAGCTGAAACTACCCCCTGCGCGTGCCCCGTCACGCGGATAAGACACAGAAGGTTCGTCTAAGGGGAATTTTGTATATTTAACCTCGAGGGGAAAATAACATTTCTAAACTTTTCATCGATGAACGCCATCCGCTGCTTCAGATGATCTGCAGCCAAGACCTGCTTTCACGACACCGGGAACGGCACCGGGAACGACAGTATAGGTGTAGATGTCTGATTGTATTAACACGTAGCGACGTGACGATTCTCTTTAGGATTAAAAAGGATATAGACAGT
>BROE01000120.1:0-10567 GCA_036571765.1 Plecoglossus altivelis
GGGTGAGGGAGAGAGGGGGTGAGGGAGAGGAGAGAGCAGAGGAAGAGCCATGTTACAGATCACGACACAGGAGGATGAGACGAAAAAGAAGGGATGTTTGAAAGTGTGGAATGGAGGGAGGTTTACAGCACAGCCGGCCACCCAGTACAGGGGTAGAATAATCGCAGCATAGTGGCAGAATAGTTGAATAATCGCAGTACAGTGGCAGTATAGTTATAGAATAATCACAGTATAGTTCTAAAATAATTGTAGAATAGTGGTAGTATAGTGGCAGTATAGTTAAAGAATAATCGCAGTATAGCGGCAGTATAGCTATAGAATAAACGCACTATAGTCGTAGTATAGTGGCAGTATAGTTATAGAATAATCGCAGTATAGTTATAGAATAATTGCAGAATAGTGGTAGTATAGTGGCAGTATAGCTATAGAATGTTCGCAGTATAGTGGCAGTATAGCTATAGAATAAACGCAGTATAGTGGTAGTATAGCTATAGAACTAATCGCAATATAGTAGTAGTATAGTGGCAGTATAGTTATAGAATAATCGCAGTATAGTGGTAGTATAGTTATAGAATAATCGCAGTATAGTGGTAGTATAGTTATAGAATAATCGCAGTATAGTGGCAGTATAGTGGTAGTATAGTTATAGAATAATCGCAGTATAGTGGCAGTATAGTGGCAGTATAGTTATAGAATAATCGCAGTATAGTGGTAGTATAGTTATAGAATAATCGCAGTATAGTGACAGTATAGTGGCAGTATAGCCATAGAATAATCGCAGTATAGTGGTAGTATAGCTATAGAATAATCGCAGTATAGCTATAGAATGTTCGCAGTATAGTGGCAGTATAGCTATAGAATAATCGCAGTATAGTGGTAGTATAGTTATAGAATAATCGCAGTATAGTTATAGAAAAATTGCAGAATAGTGGTAGTAAAGTGGCAGTATAGCTATAGAATGTTCGCAGTATAATGGTAGTATAGCTATAGAATAAACGCAGTATAGTGGTAGTATAGCTATAGAACAAATCGCAATATAGTAGTAGTATAGTGGCAGTATAGTTATAGAATAATCGCAGTAGTGACAGTATAGTGGCAGTATAGCTATAGAATAATCGCAGTATAGTGGTAGTATAGCTATAGAATAATCGCAGTATAGTGGTAGTATAGCTATAGAATAATCGCAGTATAGTGGTAGTATAGCTATAGAATAATCGCAGTATACTGGTAGTATAGCTATAGAATAATCGCAGTATACTGGTAGTATAGTCTTAGTACAGTGGCAGTACACACCACCTCTGTCTCTGGCCTTGTCGCTTAGCAACACCTCCACCTCCCTGTGGTCCTTCAGGGCGTCTAACAGGATGTTGCCCTCCTTGTGGAACAGGAAGAGGAGGGGCAGGGTGATGTCCTCAGTGTTGCGGCCGTCTCCTGCCATCTGGAAGAGGGGGGCAGTGTCGCTGCTGCTCCCCTCGTTATCATCTGGGGGAGGGGGGGGGTTAGATGACGGGCTCTGTGTGTGTGTGTGTGGTGGGGGGGGCTGGATGTGTGTGTGGGGGGGGGGCTGGAAGTTTGTTTGAGTGGGGGGGGGGGCCGTGGATGTGTGAGTGTGTGGGTGAATGTGTGTGTGTGAGTGTGTGGGCTGGATTTGGGTATGTGAGTGTGTGTGTGGGCTGGATGTGTGTGTGTGAGAGTGATTGTGGGCTGGATGTGTGTGTGTGTGAGTGTGTGTGTGTGAGTGCTGGATGTGTGTGTGTGTGTGTGTGCGCGCGTGTGTGTGTGTGAGTGTGTGTGTGGGCTGGATGTGTGTGTGTGTGTGGGCTGGATGTGTGTGTGTGTGGGCTGGATGGGTGTGTGAGTGTGTGTGTGTGTTTTGTGTGTGTTTGAGTGTGTTCTCAGAGAGAAGCAGATGTCAAACTACAGGACATGTCTCTCTCTTGGTCTCTCTGTCTCTCTGCTCTTGTCTCTCCTCCCCCGTCTTTTCTCTCTCTTCTCTTCTGGTCACTCGTTCCTTCCTCTGTTCTCTCCCTCTATCTCTCCCTCTTTCTCTCTCCCTTCTCTGTCTCTCTCTCCTGGCTATCTCGTTCTCTCTTCCTCTCTCTGTCAACTCTCTCCTCTCTCTGTCCTCTTTCTCTCTCCATCTCTCTCCCGCTCTCCGTCTCCCTCTTCTTGGCTTCTGTTCCTTTCCCAATCTGTTCTGAATGGGTGAGGAGGCAGGGGGAGGAGAGGGAAGGATGGAGGAGGTGTGAGGAGTGCAGGGGGAGGAGGGGGAAGAATGGGGGAGGAGGTGTGAGAGTGCAGGGGGGAGGACGAAGGGGAAGGCATGGGGAGGAGGTGTCCAGTTTTCTTAACTCTCATCTGTTCATGCTCCTCCTCCCTTCCAAGGCTTGAAGTCTTCTTCTTTCATAAAAGCAACCCTCCCACACACCACACACTGTCCTCCCTCTCAGCATCACCTACATCACTTCCTGTGGTCTTCCTGGTCCTGACATTGTGCTACTGGGTCGTGACCTTTCGTAATCCTGAACTTTTATAGTTTAATGTTTAGGAACTAGGAACAGCTGAGAGTTTCAGGCAGAATGTTTTATTGTTAGACAGTGTTACACTTCTGTTGTAGTCCAAACAAATGTCAAGGCACAAGTACAAATACTATATATAACTATACAAAAGCTTGTTATGCATTAGATCAGATTAGATTAGATTAGTGTTGCAGCTGGAAGAAGATCCATCAGAACCAAGGTGTCTACCGTCTAGAACACAGAAAGGGGAACCGGAACTATCAGAACCAAGGTGTCTAGCGTCTAGAACACAGAAAGGGGAACCGGACCCAGCAGAACCAAGGTGTCTAGCGTCTAGAACACAGAAAGGGGTACCGGTACCAGCAGACAACATCGTTCCAGCGGAGCTCGCCTGAACACGTGGAGAAACAAACACCATCACCACGGAAACCATGACGCTCTGCATGCTTACTCGCGGTTAGCTACATGGTAACCATGTCAACCGGCTGGTGACCCCGCATGGTAACCATGGTGACCTACCTGGATAGTTCATCTGCAGGCAGTGCTCCCTGCCATTGGTGTTGTCATGGCCGGGTGTCCTGCGGAAGTTGTCAGGGTTACCACTGCTCCAGAGACGGAAATTAACTGTCACATGCATTCACAAGCAGTACCCTCTGAGGGGAGAGGGGAGGAGGGTTTGGGGGGAGGAAGGGAGGGAGGGGGAGGGAGGGAGTGAGTGAGGGAGGGGAGGGAGGGGGGGAGGGGGAGCGCGGGAGGAGGGAGGGGGAGCAGGGGAGGAGGGAGGGGGAGAAGGGAGGGAGGGAGGGGAGTGAGGGAGGGGAGGGGGAGGGGGGAGGGAGTGAGGGGGGAGGGAGGGAGGGAGAGAAGAGACGCGCGAGGGGGGAGAGGGGGGAGGGAGGGATAAGGGAGGGAGCGGGGAAGAGAGGGGAGGGGAGAGGGAGGGAGGGAGGGAGGGAAGGGAGGGGCGGTGACGGGGGGTGAAGTCTTGTTGGCCGGTTAATTAGGAGCATTCCTCAGTCAGAGAAGCCCCATCAACAACATTCCTGTTGTAGATCTGTTACAGTAGAAAGACTCTTCTCCCTCAGGTCTTTACCTGGATGGCATCGTTTGCTCCCAGCCAGGTAGGTTGGTTGCTATGGGCGTGGTCCCTGATGAGTAGCTGCAGGAATTGGTATTGGGCAAGACTGTGTACAGACGCCAGGTTGCCCCCAAGGGTCACGCAGTGAAGCTACCAACATGGATAGGAACAGGGGGTAGGAACAGGGGGTAGGAACAGGGGGGTAGGAACAGGGGGTAGGAACATGGGGGTAGGAACAGGGGGTAGGAACATGGGGGTAGGAACATGGGGGTAGGAACATGGGGGTAGGAACATGGGGGTAGGAACATGGGGTAGGAACAGGGGGAGGAACAGGGGATAGGAACAGGGGGTAGGAACATGGGGGTAGGAACATGGGGGTAGGAACATGGGGGTAGGAACATGGGGGTAGGAACATGGGGTAGGAACAGGGGGGTAGGAACATGGGGTAGGAACAGGGGGAGGAACAGGGGATAGAAACAGGGGGTAGGAACATGGGGTAGGAACAGGGGGGTAGGAACATGGGGGTAGGAACATGGGGGTAGGAACATGGGGTAGGAACAGGGGGAGGAACAGGGGATAGGAACAGGGGGGCAGGAACAGGGGGTAGGAACAGGGGTAGGAACAGGGGGTAGGAACAGGGGGTAGGAACAGGGGGTAGGAACATGGGTTAGGTTCATAGAGACACGGTTGTATTTGCAGGTATTTTTCTGTAATATTTTTTAGCTACTATATAGTCTATTTTATATAGTATAAAACATACTATCCATACTTTATTATATGCAGTAAATTACCTCTGCTTCCGCCCATGTTGTTGGGATCTGGACAAAGATATAGCAGCGATCTCCATATCCTCGCCAGCCAGGTGGACAAGGATTTCTGGTCTCTGCCTCCACCATGGTGTCCCCCACAGTCTCCTCCATGGTGTCCCCCACAGTCTCCCCCACAGTCTCCCCCACAGTCTCCCCCATAGTCTCCCCCACAGTCTCCTCCATGGTCTCCCCCACAGTCTCCCCCACAGTCTCCCCCATGGTCTCCCCCACAGTCTCCTCCATGGTGTCCCCCACAGTCTCCCCCATGGTCTCCCCCAAAGTCTCACCCATGGTCTCCCCCATGGTCTCCCCCACAGTCTCCCCCATGGTCTCCCCCATGATCTCCCCCACAGTCTCCCCCATGGTCTCCACCAGCCCCACACCGTGTTCTTCAGCAAAACTGGGTTGATCATTAGTTTGGTCTGTGAAACAACAAGAAAGAGTTGTGATGTTTGTCATCTCACTAGCTGTGCCCAATGTACCAGACCCTGTCCCTGTCCCTGTGTCTGTCTCTGTCCCTGTCTCTGACCCTGTGCCATGTCCCTGTCCCTGTCCCTGTCTCTGTCTGTCTCTGACCCTGTCTCTGTCCCTGTCTATATACACTGTGTCTATATCTGTGTCCTGCATGACTGGAACATCTTACCAGACATGATGGGTTCCATGTTCTCCTCAAGCAGAACGTCAGATCGGTTTTCCAGAGAAGATAGAACAATCTGGTTTTCCAGAGACTCGCCTGGAACAGGGCCTGTCATCAAAGGTTGATTAGATCTCAGTTAGATATCTAGTACTGGACTAGTTAGATATCTAGTTCTAGACTAGTTATATTTCTATTACTGGACTAGTTAGATATCTAGTTCTGGACTAGTTATATTTCTAGTACTGGAATAGTTAGATATCTAGTACTGGACTAGCTAGATATCTAGTACTGGACAAGTAAGACATCTAGTACTGGACTAGTTAGATATCTAGTACTGGACTAGTTAGATATCTAGTACTGGACTAGTTAGATCCTTAGTACTGGACTAGTTAGATATCTAGTACTGGACTAGTTAGATATCTAGTACTGGACTAGTTAGTTATCTAGTACTGGACTAGTTAGTTATCTAGTACTGGACTAGTTAGTTATCTAGTACTGGACTAGTTAGTTATCTAGTACTGGACTAGTTAGTTATCTAGTACTGGACTAGTTATATTTCTAGTGCTTCACTTCTCTTACTTATTTCCCTGCTACACATTCGATATCCATTGTTTGTATGCAGTTTTGGATCAGATTGTTCTCTAATTGAACAAAATGCAAAACGTAATCAGCAAGGAGGGTTACCTGCACCACTTAAGGCCACGACCGCAGAGCAGAGGAGCAGACAGGATATGCACGTCACCATGACGACAGACGGGAGATGGGAAGGGTCAGACGGAGTTGAACTGGAAGGAAGTTTAAAGAGCAGATGACCAACTGGTGTCTGGACAGTTGAAGACTGGTGTCTGGACGATTGAAGACTAGGTGTCTGGACGATTGAAGACTGGTGTCTGGACGATTGAAGACTGGTGTCTGGACGATTGAAGACTAGCTGTCTGGACGGTTGAAGACTAGGTGTCTGGATGATTGAAGACTAGCTGTCTGGACGATTGAAGACTGGTGTCTGGACGGTTGAAGACTGGTGTCTGGACAGTTGAAGACTGGTGTCTGGACGATTGAAGACTAGCTGTCTGGACGGTTGAAGACTAGGTCTCTGGATGGTTGAAGACTAGCTGTCTGGACAGTTGAAGACTGCTGTTTGGACAGTTGAAGACTGCTGTTTGGACAGTTGAAGATTAGGTGTCTGGACGATTGAAGACTAGGTGTCTGGACGATTGAAGACTGGTGTTTGGACAGTTGAAGACTAGGTGTCTGGATGATTGAAGACTAGCTGTCTGGACAATTGAAGACTGGTGTCTGGACGATTGAAGACTGGTGTCTGGACGATTGAAGACTGGTGTCTGGACGATTGAAGACTGGTGTCTAGTGACAGACTCGTTGAAGGTTCTGATCTATGGCAACACAGAACAGCTTATATACCTATCAGGGAATAAGGAAACAGTTTTATCAGCAGTAATTTACATTTATCACTTAACAACGATGTAGACTTATTAACTCACCACACGGAAGATGACAACAGATCAACACCGTGAAACAAATAGTTCCATCTAACAAGCTGACCTGGTTACTGTTGATAAACAGTTTTCCTCGAAGTTGTGGACTGGTGTCTGGCCTCTGGTATTGAGCCATGCCCTGTCTCTCAAACTCTTACTCTCTCTCTCTCCTCCTCCCTCTCTCCCTCCCTCTGTCCCTCCCTCCCTCTCTCTCCCTCCCTCTCTCTCTCTCTTCCTCTTTTATACCCGTGTGAGGTTATGACAAGTTCCTGCTTTCTAGTTCCCAGTGCGTTGCTGAACATCATTGTAGGACACCTGGGAGCTTAATAGACCACAAATCGTCAGGGGTTTTTAAGAGATTTAAAGACAAATTCTAACACACAACAAACATAACCTACAGGTTAAAAAAGCCATTTTTTGTGTAATTGTTACAGAATAATCACGCACTTTAACATGTGTTTATCCATTTTATTAAACGTAACCGAGTTAATTTATTGGCTTGTTCTTAGTTTTCCAGTCGGTTTAGCGGTTCATGTATGTTGCTACTTTATGGAGGAAAGGCGCCCTCCAATGGCCGCCAGCGGTACTGCATCCTTTATCGTCCCCGTGATGACAGAGAGTGCAGTTATAAGTCCATCCGATCCATGTTCGTCAAGAGAGATTGTGATCAATTATACTGACCGACACCTGATCAACGAAGCGATGTATATCAAACCACCTTCGAAATAACTGACAAATACATATTTACAGTCATATACACGTACTTTTTGCCGGACTCGCAAGTGCTAGGCTAACGTTAGCCAGTCACAGTACGCCTTCATTAGACTGAACCCTCAATAAGGCCCACTAAAAATAAAGTAAACGTAATCATTATCACAGTTAAATAAACCAACCAATCAACCAACGAATCAAATCAATCACAACTGACCACTCAGTACAGACAGTATCTGAGTTATGTCAGTTCCCTTGCAGAGAAACTTTCTAGATCAGAAAGACAGATGGAAAGCCCTCCAGTTAGCTTAGCTCGTCCGCTAACACTGTCCTACAGGGCGGTGATGAGGGGGGTGGAGTGGGCTAGTCCAGAGCCTTCTGAAGAGGATGGGGGAGGGGCTTAGTCACTATGGAGGGGCGGGGCAGAGTAGAAGTCTCTGTCTCTGTCTCTCTGTCTCTCTGTCTCTCTGTCTCTCTGTCTCTCTGTCTCTCTGTCTCTTGTCTCTCTGTATCTCTGTCTAACTGTCTATCTCTGGGTCTTGGTTCTCTCTGTCTCGCGTCTCTCTTGTTCTCTCTGTCTTGGTCTCTCTGTCTCTCTGTCTCTCTGTCTCTCTGTCTCTCTGTCTTGGTCTCCCTGCTGGATGTGAGTTCACCACTAACGACGTGCCTGTTTTCACACTGACTGCGATGACGCATGCACCAATCAATGCAGCACACACACACACACATTTTTTCAGCTAGAAGTCACACACACACACACACACACACACATACATACACACACACACTCACACACACATACATACACGCACACACACTCACTCAGTCCAACTGACAAAACCATGATAAAATGGCAGCCACATCTCCTACTAAGAGTAAAGGTAGAATGAGTCTAATGCATGAAGCATGTGTGCGTGTGCACGTGTGTGTGTGTGCGTGCACATGTACACATATGTGTGTGTGTATTGTGTCTGTGTACATGTGCACGTGTCTGCGTGTGGGTGTGCACGTGTCTGTGTACATGTGCACGTGTGTGTGTGTGTGTGTGTGCACATGTCTGTGTACATGTGCACGTGTGTGTGTGTGTGTGCACATGTACACATATGTGTGTGTGTATTGTGTCTGTGTGCACGTGTCTGTGTTGAGGTGCACGTGTGTGTGTACAGGGGCACATGTGTGTGTGTGCACGTGTGTGTGTAAAAGTGCGTGTGTCAGAAACGCTTATCTATTGATCAGAAATGATCAACTACCTGTTTTGTTCACTGCAGTTAGGGTGCAGCTCACATTAGTGTGTGAGCGAGTGAGTGTGTGTGTGTGAGAGTGAGAGTGTGTGAATGAGTGTGTGTGTGAGAGTGTGTGTGTGTGTATGAGTGAGTGTGTTTGTGTGTATGTGTGTGTGAGAGTGAGCGAGTGAGTGTGTGAGTGTGTTTTTTTTTTTTTTTTTTTTTTTTTTGTTTTTTTTTGTGAGTGTGTGTGTGAGTGAGAGAGAGTGTGTGAGAGTGTGTGAGAGTGTGTGAGTGTGTGTGAGAGTGTGTGAGTGAGTGAGTGAGTGAGTGAGTGTGTTTGTGTGTGAGTGAGTGTGTGCATGTGTGTGAGAGTGTGTTTGTGTGTGTGAGAGAGAGAGAGTGTGTGAGTGAGTGAGAGTGTGTGAGTGAGTGAGTGAGTGTGTGTGTGGGTATGTGAGAGTGTGTTTGTGTTTGTGTGAGTAAGTATGTGTGTGTATGTGAGTGTGTCTAAGTAAGAGTGTGTGTGTGTGAGTATGTGAGTGCATGTGTGTGTGTGTGTGAGTGTGTTTGTCTAGTTAAGCAACAGACTATACTTCACTACAAACTGAACTACGAGACAAAATAGCTGCACACACAAGAATGTACGGACACACACACACGCGCACACACTTACTTACACACACACACACGCGCGCGCACACACTTACTTGCACACACAAACACACACACGCACACACTGACTTGCACACACAAACACACACACACACACACACTCATAAGATGACTAGTAGCAGGCAGTGTATTGCTGTTTTCTCCATGTTGGTTTAGGCAGGGAGCCTTTCCTATCATTGTGTGTTTGTGTGTGTGTGTGTGGTGTGTAAGTGTGTGTGTGTGGTGTGTAAGTGTATGTGTGTGGTCTGTGTGTGTGTGTGTGTGTTGTGTGCGTGTGGTGTGTAAGTGTATGTGTGTGTGGAGTGTGTGTGTGGTGTGTAAGTGTATGTGTTTGTGGTGTGTGTAAGTGAGTGTGTGTGTGTGTGCGTGTTTGAGAGAGTGTGTGTGTGTAGACTGACGCAGCCATCACACTAATTCAATAACTAGGACACACACACATACACACATACACACAACACGCCACTGAGTTACAGAACTGCAGGAGCATATCTCACAAGTGCGTCAAATAATCAACTGGAACTGGAGGAAGAGAGAGAGAGGGAGGGAGAGAGGAAGGGGGAGGGAGGGGAGGGAGAGAGAGAGAGGGAGAAAGAGAGGCAGAGGGAGGGAGAGAGAGGGGGAGAGAGGGAGGGTGAGAGGGAGAGTGCAAGAGGGAGAAGAAGAGAGAGAAAAATAAGGAGCGAGAGAGAGAGAGAAAAAAAAAAGAGAGAGAGGGGGAGAAGGAGGAGAGGGAGAGGAGGGGAAGAGGAAATGTCAGGATTAACGGGGATGGGGAAGGGGAGAAGAGGCAGAGAGAGAGAGGGAGAAGAGAGGTGAGGCACAGGAGGATGGGAAGGGGAGGGGAGAAGAGGGGTGACAGAGAGGGGGGGTGGAGGCCTGGAAAAAAAAGAGGGGGTAGAAAATGAAAAAAAAGGGGAAGAGAGGTGAAGAGGGGGCCGAGAAAGGGTGGAGAGGGGGTGGGAGAGAGAGAGGACGAGGAGAGAGGAAGGGAGTGATAAAGATGGGAGGAGAGAGAAGGGGGGAGAGAGAGAGAGTGTTTTGTGGGAGAGAGAGAGAGAGGCTTTGGAGAGGGGAGGGGGGAAAGGAGAGAGAGAAGAGGGGAAAGAGGAAGTGGAGACAGGGCAATGCTCAATACCAGATGGCAGTTAAGTTTCGCACTTCTCTGAGGAATAACTGTTTTGATCAAAATCAGTAACCGTCCAGGCTTGTTAGATGGAATCTTTGTTCAATCGGTGTTTTTGATCTGTTGTCATCTTCGCGTGTGGTGAGTTTAATTTAAGTCTACATCGTTGTTAGTGATAATGTACAATTACAAAGGTAATATTAATTAAAATAATAAAACTGCTGATAAAACGGTCTTTACTGGTTTTCCTTAATCCCTGATAGGTAAAACAATTAAATATATGATGTTTTGTGTTTTTA
>BROE01000123.1:0-14344 GCA_036571765.1 Plecoglossus altivelis
CTCTACCCCTCTCTCTGCCCCTCTCTCTACCCCTCTCTCTACCTCTCTCTCTGCCCCTCTCTCTGCCCCTCTCTCTACCCCTCTCTCTACCCCTCTCTCTACCCCCACACCCCCAGATAATGTGGACTGGACACTTTAGTTCTTCAGATAGTGTGGAGCGAGCTTCTGTTTGTGTTCAGGAGAACAAATCACTGTCAGCTAAGACACTGATGCAATACAGGATTACTGCAACACATGCTGAGAAACACAAGAGGAAGAGAAACAAGAAACTATGGGATTAACTTTGAGCGAACCATCATGGTTGTTGTCTCCTGCAACAACACACACATGCACACATGTACACACATGCACACAAACTCATGCAGTTACTCTCACACATACACACACTCATGCTAATGTAGACCAACGCAAATGCACACACACACACACACACGCATGCAGACACACCAACACACACACACACACTAGCAAAGATGCACCAACACAGACATGCAAATGTGAACCAAATTACACAAACACACAAACATGCAAATATACACACACATACGTGTGAACATACACTACACATACACAGACACACACACACGTGAACATACACCAACACACATACATGTGAACATACACCAACAGTCATAACACACATTGTGTATACACACATAATCATGTATGTATACACAAACATATATGTACACACATACATGTGTGATAAACACACATACATGTATGTATACACACACATATCTATACATACATGTACACAAACACAGGAAAAGTCCTCCATACTCACACTGAGAGCAGACACACACACAGAGCAGACACACACACACACACAGAGCAGACACACACAGAGAGCAGACACACACAACACACACACACACACACACAGAGCAGACACCCCCCCACACAGAGCAGACACACACAACACACAGAGCAGACACACACACACACAGAGCAGGCACACGCACACACACACAGAGCAGACACACACACACACACACAGAGCAGACACACACATATACACACACACAGAGCAGACACACACACACACAGAGCAGGCACACGCACACACACACAGAGTAGGCACACACACACACACACACAGAGCAGACACACACACACACAGAGCAGACACACACACACACAGAGCAGACACACACAACACACACACACACACACACACACAGAGCAGACACCCCCCCACACAGAGCAGACACACACAACACACACACACACACACACAGAGCAGACACGCGCACACACAGAGCACACACACACACAGCAGACACACTCAAACACAGAGAGAAACACACACAGAGCGACACACACACACACACACACATGAGGCAGACACACACATACCACACACACAAGAGCAGACACAACACACAGAGCAGAACACACACACACAGAGCAGAACACACACACACACAGAGCAGATACACACACACAGCCAGAGCAGGACACACACACCAACAGAGCAGACACACACACACACCTTGTTTACTAGGAACTTGTTTTGACGAGGTGGTTGTGACTCCTCCCCTCAGCGAATCACCAGGTACTTCAACATCCCTATTGGCTGCCGGAGGGGAGGGGAGGCGTGTGGAGAGGGTTTAGAGGAGTGGAGGGGAGGGTAGAGAGGTTAGGGAGGGAGGGGGTGCCGCTTTCAAAACAACTCTAAGATCAATGATCTCTACCTGTGACCTCACATCACATGACCACATTAACTGTGTCAGTAAGCAGAAACTGGGCAGGGCTCACACCACACACTGCACAACACACCCACACCAGGAACACCAGACTCGCAACACACAACACACACCCAGGAAACACAACACACACACACCCAGGAAACAACACACCACACCACACAGGAACACACACACACACACCACAGAACACACCACACACACAGCACAGGAACACACACACACACCACACCAGGAACACACCCACACACTCGCACACACACCCACACCCAGGAACACACACACACACACACACAGGAACACACACACCACCACACAGGTACACACACACAAAGTTTTGCCAAGTTTGACACTCATCAACAACTCTTAAAAGATTAGGGGCCTTGCTGGGAGTTTTTTATGAAAAACTTGAATGGCAAAACAACTGTGTGAGTGTGTGTGATGAGTGTGTATGTGAGTGCAGTATCGTGAGTGTGTGGGTGATGTGTGTGTGTGTGTGTGTGTGACAGTGAGTGTGTTGTAGTGTGTGTGTGAGGTGAGTTGAGTGAGTGAGTGTGTGTGTGTGTGAGTGGATGAGTGTGTGGTGTGTGAGTGAGTGTTTGTATGTGTGTGTGATGTGAGTGGTGTGTGTGTGTGTGAGTGTGTGTGTGTAAGTGGCAAGTGTTTGTGTGTGTGTGAGTGAGTGTGTGTGTGTGTGAGGAGTGAATGGGTGAGTGTGTTGTGTTTTTGTGTGTGAGTGAGTGTGTTGGTGTGGTTGACATGTGATGTGAGTGTGTGTGTGTGTGTGTGTGTGGTGTGTGTGGTGTGTAAGTGAGTGTGTGACTGCGTGCCGCCAAAACACAAGCCAATAAGATCAGCCTGAACTTCAGTGTTGACGTAAGACCAACCCACGCCTGGAGGGATTTAAACCAGAAGGCTTGTCTTGAAACATGTTTTGTTTTCTACAAGTTTGAAAAATCCCAAATACTTTTTCAACCTTTAAACAAAACGAAAATATTTTGTCTACGAAAGCAAAAAGGGTAAGCGAACAGAGAAGAGTAGACTAAAGCTCTGTGTTCAAGTCCTGTTCTAGTATAATAGTAATATAATAGAGTATAATAGTGTGTCGCAGAGTCATCAAGTTACAGACTGTTTTGGGGACAGAAAGTGGATGAGAGGTGGAGACACTTAGTCCTTAATGTAATCATATATGAAGGTGGAGGCCTTGTGTGTATGTGTGTGTGTTGTGTGGGTATTCCATGCCTGCGTGTGTGTTTGTGAGTGAGAAAGTGTGCCTGAGTGTGCGAGGGTGCGTGTGTGTGTATATGTGTGTGCCTGTGTGTGTCTGTGTGTGTGTGTGTCTGTGTGTGTGTGTGTTTGTGTGTGTCTGTGAGGGTGTGTGTGTGTCTGTGTGTGGATGCCTCATCATCCTCCTCCTGCTACTATAACCTCTGTGTTCATGTCCTGATCCTCCTGCTGCTATAACCTCTGTGTTCATGTCCTGTTCCTCCTGCTGCTATAACCTCTGTGTTCATGTCCTGATCCTCCTGCTGCTATAACCTCTGTGTTCATGTCCTGATCCTCCTGCTACTATAACCTCTGTGTTCATGTCCTGATCCTCCTGCTACTATAACCTCTGTGTTCATGTCCTGATCCTCCTGCTACTATAACCTCTGTGTTCATGTCCTGATCCTCCTGCTACTATAACCTCTGTGTTCATGTCCTGATCCTCCTGCTACTATAACCTCTGTGTTCATGTCCTGATCCTCCTGCTGCTATAACCTCTGTGTTCATGTCCTGATCCTCCTGCTGCTATAACCTCTGTGTTCATGTCCTGTTCCTCCTGCTGCTATAAACTCTGTGTTCATGTCCTGATCCTCCTGCTGCTATAACCTGTGTTCATGTCCTGTTCCTCCTGCTGCTATAACCTCTGTGTTCATGTCCTGATCCTCCTGCTGCTATAACCTCTGTGTTCATGTCCTGATCCTCCTGCTGCTATAACCTCTGTGTTCATGTCCTGTTCCTCCTGCTGCTATAACCTCTGTGTTCATGTCCTGATCCTCCTGCTGCTATAACCTCTGTGTTCATGTCCTGATCCTCCTGCTGCTATAACCTCTGTGTTCATGTCCTGTTCCTCCTGCTGCTATAAACTCTGTGTTCATGTCCTGATCCTCCTGCTGCTATAACCTCTGTGTTCATGTCCTGATCCTCCTGCTACTATAACCTCTGTGTTCATGTCCTGATCCTCCTGCTACTATAACCTCTGTGTTCATGTCCTGATCCTCCTGCTGCTATAACCTCTGTGTTCATGTCCTGATCCTCCTGCTGCTATAACCTCTGTGTTCATGTCCTGATCCTCCTGCTGCTATAACCTCTGTGTTCATGTCCTGATCCTCCTGCTGCTATAACCTCTGTGTTCATGTCCTGTTCCTCCTGCTGCTATAAACTCTGTGTTCATGTCCTGATCCTCCTGCTACTATAACCTCTGTGTTCATGTCCTGATCCTCCTGCTACTATAACCTCTGTGTTCATGTCCTGATCCTCCTGCTACTATAACCTCTGTGTTCATGTCCTGATCCTCCTGCTACTATAACCTCTGTGTTCATGTCCTGATCCTCCTGCTACTATAACCTCTGTGTTCATGTCCTGATCCTCCTGCTACTATAACCTCTGTGTTCATGTCCTGATCCTCCTGCTACTATAACCTCTGTGTTCATGTCCTGATCCTCCTGCTACTATAACCTCTGTGTTCATGTCCTGATCCTCCTGCTGCTATAACCTCTGTGTTCATGTCCTGTTCCTCCTGCTGCTATAACCTCTGTGTTCATGTCCTGATCCTCCTGCTGCTATAACCTCTGTGTTCATGTCCTGATCCTCCTGCTACTATAACTGCTACTCTGTTCATTTGGTTTTATGTTAATCTCTTCGCTCGTTGATAGATATAGATATATAGATAGATATACAGAATGTCAGGCACCAACACAGCTGTCCCACAGCACTGCTCCAGCACACGTACAGGAGACTCTGGGGAGGCAGAGAGAGAAAGAGAGGAAAATGGAAATACATCGTCTGTGGGAGGAGGAAGAGGTTACCCAGAATGCCGTACGGGCGGGAAAGTGGGTGGCGTTTCTGTCACATAGCTCATGTCAACAAAAACAGACGAACAAAAAATAAATTAAAAGCCACAACATCGCTGGAAGTGTGTATTTCACTCACTCTCTCACTCACTCTCTACTTACTCTCTCACTCATTCACTCACTAACTATTTCTCTTACTCACTCACTCTCTCACTCACTCTCTCACTCACTCACTCTCTCACTCACTCACTCTCTCACTCACTATGTCTCTTACTCACAGTCACACTCACTCTCTCACTCTGTCTCTTACTCACTCACTCACTCACTCACTATGTCTCTTACTCACAGTCACTCTCACTCATTCACTCACTCACTCACTCACTCACTCACTCACTCACTGTCACTCACTCACTCTCACTCACTGTCAGTGTCTGATAATTAGTTCCCAGTCTCGCCATTGTCACACTCTGCCCCCTGCAGGAAAGACGCTGACACAGCAATGAAAGCCGGTTTGACAGTAATGGCGCCCTCTGTCTTGTGTTGCAGGTATAAGGAGGAAGTGGAAGGTCTTCTACAGAAAGTAAACACATGCACACAGCAGGAAAATGTCAGTCAACTCATTTCTTATAGACAATGTGCTTTATTAATCCCAATTATATAATATAATAAAATTATAATTTACATTTTCAACATTTATATAGTATTACACAAACTGCACCAAGAGAGAAAAAGGTTTAACAGGTAGAAACAGTTCCAACAGGTGAAGTTGACAATTGAAGCACAACTCTCTGAAAAGGCACATATTGGGGCTGATTTCACTCAGAACAGGTTTCAGTATGTTTGAGGGCCATCCTCCATCTGCTGAGAACCAGCAGGTTTGTTACCGAACAACAGAGAAGGTAGGAGCATGTCTGAAGGGCAGCCTGGGTCCACTGGACACACACATCACATCACGTCCTTGGTGGGAAGGTAGTAAAATAAACAGGCTTGGTATAATGATAAGGTTCAGATAACAACATGTTGTTGAGTCCGAGAGACTCCCAGGCTTGGAATGCTTTAATACTGAAGTTCTGTCCTGTTCTTGTTGCCTGGGAAACCACTAGTAACACCACACAGCATGGGTTCAGGGTCTAGACCAGACCTGGTTGGGCCAGGCCTGGTTGGACCAGGCGTCCAGCGGGGGAGGGAGGGGGGAGGGTACAGCTACCAGGTGAGTCAGTGCAGGTTTATTTATAGTATTTGCTCTGCTAAAAAGACGCACCATTAGACTCCGGTAACACTACAAGGACGACATCGGCAAGTCACTGTCTGCTCTGACATGCAAAGGATTGTGGGTCGTTGGGTTACCGTGGTTACCATGAGCTAGGAAGCTCAGTCAACTGACTTAAGAGGCTGGAAGACCGTGCTACACACACACACACACACACACACACTATACACACATACACTATACACACACACACACACACACACCTACACACACACACTACACACACACACATACACACACACATACACACACACTATATACACACACACACACACACTATATACACACACACACACACACACAAACAAAACACATCCCCTTTAGATTATTTAAAAAGCAAAACACCCACAATCTATCAATATACATGATTAAGCCACAAGGGAATCACAAACTACAGCTTTCAAATTTACGATTACATTATGTGAAACAATACAAAAAATATCAACCGTATAATTTCACAGTGAAATAATTAACTATTTTAAATCTGTCTTCCTTATTTAAGAAGCCACGCTGAAAGTTCACAGTGATTTAAGGTCATCTGGAGAGACCAAGATGAGAAGGCTGTCTTCATCCATGGACAGAAACATGTGATGGCATGTTTGGAAGGTGGAGACCAGTCTATTGAAGATCAGGGTGTTCTGGCCCTGTGTGGGCTGGGTGGTGTTAGTGGGAGGGCCACAGTAGTGTGTGGGCTGGGTGGTGTTAGTGGGAGGGCCACAGTAGTGTGTGGGCTGGGTGGTGTTAGTGGGAGGGCCACAGCAGTGTGTGGGCTGGGTGGTGTTAGTGGGAGGGCCACAGCAGTGTGTGGGCTGGGTGGTGTTAGTGGGAGGGCCACAGTAGTGTGTGGGCTGGGTGGTGTTAGTGGGAGGGCCAGAGCTGGGTGGTGTTAGTGGGAGGGCCACAGCAGTGTGTGGGCTGGGTGGTGTTAGTGGGAGGGCCACAGCAGTGTGTGGACTGGGTATGACTGTTTTCGGCTGGGTGGTTGTTAGTGAGGCCACAGCGTAGTCTGTTGCGGGTGGTGTTTATGGAGGCCACAGCCGCGCGCGTGGGTGGCTGACGGTATGCGCATAGGTATGGAGGGCCACAGCAGTGTGTGGGCTGGGTGGTGTTAGTGGGAGGGCCACAGTAGTGTGTGGGCTGGGTGGTGTTAGTGTGAGGGCCAGAGCTGGGTGATGTTAGTGGGAGGGCCAGAGCTGGGTGGTGTTAGTGGGAGGGCCACAGCAGTGTGTGGGCTGGGTGGTGTTAGTGGGAGGGCCACAGCAGTGTGTGGGCTGGGTGGTGTTAGTGGGAGGGCCACAGCAGTGTGTGGACTGGGTGGTGTTAGTGGGAGGGCCACAGCAGTGTGTGGACTGGGTGGTGTTAGTGGGAGGGCCACAGCAGTGTGTGGACTGGGTGGTGTTAGTGGGAGGGCCACAGCAGTGTGTGGACTGGGTGGTGTTAGTGGGAGGGCCACAGCAGTGTGTGGACTGGGTGGTGTTAGTGGGAGGGCCACAGCAGTGTGTGGGCTGGGTGGTGTTAGTGGGAGGGCCACAGCAGTGTGTGGGCTGGGTGGTGTTAGTGGGAGGGCCACAGTAGTGTGTGGGCTGGGTGGTGTTAGTGGGAGGGCCAGAGACTATGGTTCCTGATGGGGTCAGCACACCACATGTTTAGTCTGGTGGAGCTTGTAGACGCTCAGAAGACCAGGATGTCCTCCAGCTGCATCCAGGAAGTGGCGTGAGGCAGGGTGGTGTCTTGACAGAGCTGGGTGGTGGGAGTTCAAGGTTGGGTTTAGGGTCAGTTCTGTCTCTGTCAGGTCAGTCCTGTCTTTGTGAGGTCAGTCCTGTCTCTGTGAGGTCAGTCCTGTCTCTGTGAGGTCAGTACTGTCTCTGTGAGGTCAGTCCTGTCTTTGGGGGATGCAACCCTCCATCTCCAGAACCTCCGGCCAGCCTTCGTACTTGTTGCTCTCCGCGCTGTTCTTAATGTACTGGACACACAAACACACACAGCATTACTGTCTGTCTACATCAGGGGTGTCAAACTCCAGTCCTCGAGGGCCGCTGTCCTGAAGGTTTTTAATGTTTCCCTGCTCCAGCACACCTGATTCTAATGAATGGGTTGTTATCAAGCTCTGTAGAAGCCTGATAACGATCCATCATTACATTGATGTGTGTGCTGGAGTGTACAGGTGTGTACAGGTGTGCTGGAGCAGGGAAACATCGAAAAACTTCAGGACACGGACCTCTTGAAGGTCCCGCGGACAGAGTCTCAGCACCCTTTTGTCTATATATTCATTGATAACCTGTCTGTCTACATTATATGATAACCTGTCTGTCTACATGATATGATAACCTGTCTGTCTTTTCCAACAGGCCAGCTAGGTCCACAGTGTGTATATTACTAGGTCCACTGTGAGCAGTATGCAGACAAACAGGATGTCCAGGTGTGACAGGTAAGCTGGCCTTAGCTCTCCAGCTGGTTTAATAAGGGGTTTCCTCAACACTTCTCAAGGGGCAGGTACCTGCTCGAAGGGACTCTTGGTCTTGATACCCTTTCCTCCTACGAAGATCCAGTTGTCTCTGAAGCCCAGGTTGTTGATGCTGGTGCTGCCCAGCTCTGAGATCAGGGCCTTCGCCTCGTCATTCAACCTGGTCAGGATCACACAGAAGGAAGAATCTGTCCTTTTAGCAGGACGCTTTAATCCACACATACAGAGGGTCATTTGACCCTGACACCACTCTAACCACTGGTGAAACAATATAGGGGTCGAGGAGGGGTCTGAGTAGTGAGGGTGGTGTCAGATGTGAGGGGCTGAGTGAGGGGCTGAAATGACGGGATCTGAGATGAGGTCTTGAATGAGGGGTCTAGGTGAGGGTGGTCTGAATAGGGGGCTGAGGGTTGGGGGTCTGAGGGTGGGGGTCTTCTGGTAATTTATAGGTCTGGAGGGTGAGCCATGAAAAATGAGGGGTCTGAGGTGGGGGTCTGAGAGGTGGGTGGAGGTTCTGAAATGAGGGGTCTGTAGTAATGAGGCGGTCTTGAGGTGGGGTCTGATAAGTGAGGGTCTAAGTGGGGTGGTCTTTAGGTGGGAGGTCTTAGTTGAGGATTCGTCTGAAGGTGAGGGGCATCTGTGAGGTTGGAGTGGTCCAGTCTGAGGTGGGGGGGTCCTGAGATGAGGTCTGAAGTGAGAGAAAGGGAGATCCTGAGATGGGGGGTCTTAGGGAGTTGGCGTCTAAGTGTTTAACGGGGTCAAAGGTTGGCGGCTGTAGTGCAGGGTGGTGTCTGATATGGGTCTATAGCCTTGACGGTTAACGTCTGAAGGTGATTTGACAGGCCGGGGGTCTGAGGTGGGGGGGGTCTAAGGTGGGGGGGTCTGAGGTGGGGGGGTCTGAGGTGGGGGGGTCTGAGGTGGGGGGGTCTGAGGTGGGGGGGTCTGAGGTGGGGGGGTCTGAGGTGGGGGGGTCTGAGGTGGGGGGGTCTGAGGTGGGGGGGTCTGAGGTGGGGGGGTCTGAGGTGGGGGGGTCTGAGGTGGGGGGGTCTGAGGTGGGGGGGTCTGAGGTGGGGGGGTCTGAGGTGGGGGGGTCTGAGGTGGGGGGGTCTGAGGTGGGGGGGTCTGAGGTGGGGGGGTCTGAGGTGGGGGGGTCTGAGGTGAGGGGGTCTGAGGTGAGGAGGTCTGAGGTGGGGGGGTCTGAGGTGAGGGGGTCTGAGGTGAGGGGGTCTGAGGTGGGGGGGTCTGAGGTGGGGGGGTCTGAGGTGGGGGGGGTCTAAGGTGGGGGGGTCTGAGGTGGGGGGGTCTGAGGTGGGGGGGTCTGAGGTGAGGGGGTCAGAGGTGAGGGGGTCAGAGGTGAGGGGGTCTGAGGTGGGGGGGTCTGAGGTGAGGGTCTGAGGTGAGGGGGTCTAAGGTGGGGGGGTCTGAGGTGGGGGGGTCTGAGGTGGGGGGGTCTGAGGTGGGGGGGTCTGAGGTGGGGGGGTCTGAGGTGGGGGGGTCTGAGGTGGGGGGTCTGAGGGTGAGGGGGTCTGAGGTGGGGGGGTCTGAGGTGGGGGGTCTGAGGGTGAGGGTCTAGGTGTTGGGTCTAAGGTGGGGGGGTCTGAGGTGAGGGGGTCTGAGGGTGAGCAGGTGAGGACGTGAGAAAGCAACTCTTACTTTGTGGCTGAATCATCAAACGTGGCCATGAAGATGATGGTTCCCAAGTCAATCTCCTTCAGGAACTTAATGACAGGAGCCACCTCTATAGGGGAACACAGATAACCGTGACACCTCTACAGGGGGACACAGATAACCGTGACACCTCTACAGGGGGACACAGATAACCGTGACACCTCTACAGGGGAACACAGATAACCGTGACATCTCTACAGGGGGACACAGATAACCGTGACACCTCTACAGGGGGACACAGATAACCAAGACACCTCTACAGGGGGACACAGATAACCGTGACACCTCTACATGGGGACACAGATAACCGTGACACCTCTACAGGGGGACACAGATAACCGTGACACCTCTACAGGGGGACACAGATAACCGTGACACCTCTACAGGGGAACACAGATAACCGTGACACCTCTACAGGGGGACACAGATAACCGTGACACCTCTGCCATACAAGGACAGCTGCATTGGTCTCACCTCCGGCCCACAGGTCAAAATACTCTGTCTTGATCAGCTGACCGGTCTTCCCTGTTGAGTAGCAGAGAGCAGAGACTTCAAATCTCACCTGACTAAAAACACTCCAAGTCATGTGATTCTTAACCAGGTGATTTTAATGACGGGTGAGTGTGTGTGAGTTCAGACGGGTTGGTACCGTTCACCAGAGCAACGTTCAACCCTCGGCCCACATTGTTCTTCACTCCGCTCATAAGGCTGTGGAACACAAGAACCAGTCAGACAGGAGCAAGGAACCATCAGGTCGTCTGAAGGAACCAGTCAGTCAACCAGATGGAGTGCAGCAGGTCTGAGGTGTTTCAGTACAGAGTGTTTCGGTAGAGTGTTTCAGTACAGTGTTTCAGTACAGAGTGTTTCAGTATAGAGTGTTTCAGTACAGAGTGTTTCAGTACAGAGTGTTTCAGTACAGTGTTTCAGTACAGAGTGTTTCAGTACAGAGTGTTTCAGTACAGTGTTTCAGTACAGAGTGTTTCAGTATAGAGTGTTTCAGTAGAGTGTTTCAGTACAGTGTTTCAGTATAGAGTGTTTCAGTATAGAGTGTTTCAGTACAGTGTTTCAGTACAGAGTGTTTCAGTATAGAGTGTTTCAGTACAGAGTGTTTCAGTATAGAGTGTTTCAGTACAGTGTTTCAGTACAGAGTGTTTCAGTATAGAGTGTTTCAGTACAGTGTTTCAGTATAGAGTGTTTCAGTAGAGTGTTTCAGTACAGAGTGTTTCAGTACAGAGTGTTTCAGTATAGAGTGTTTCAGTATAGAGTGTTTCAGTACAGAGTGTTTCAGTACAGAGTGTTTCAGTACAGTGTTTCAGTAGAGTGTTTCAGTACAGAGTGTTTCAGTACAGAGTGTTTCAGTACAGAGTGTTTCAGTACAGTGTTTCAGTACAGAGTGTTTCAGTACAGAGTGTTTTAGTACAGGTGTTTTAGTAACAGTGGTTTAGTTAGAGTGTTTTTCCAGTTATAAGTGGTTTCAGTACCAGAGTGTTTCAGTAAAGAGTGTTTCAGTACAGTGTTTCAGTATAGAGTGTTCAGTACAGTGTTTAGTACAGTGTTCAGTACAGGTGTTTCAGTACAGTGTGTTTCAGTACAGTGTTTCAGTACAGTGTTTCAGTACAGTGTTTCAGTAGAGTGTTTCAGTACAGAGTGTTTCAGTACAGTGTTTCAGTACAGAGTGTTTCAGTACAGAGTGTTTCAGTACAGTGTTTCAGTATAGAGTGTTTCAGTATAGAGTGTTTCAGTACAGAGTGTTTCAGTACAGAGTGTTTCAGTACAGAGTGTTTCAGTACAGAGTGTTTCAGTACAGTGTTTCAGTATAGAGTGTTTCAGTACAGAGTGTTTCAGTACAGAGTGTTTCAGTACAGTGTTTCAGTACAGTGTTTCAGTATAGAGTGTTTCAGTATAGAGTGTTTCAGTACAGTGTTTCAGTATAGGGTGTTTCAGTATAGAGTGTTTCAGTACAGAGTGTTTCAGTACAGAGTGTTTCAGTACAGTGTTTCAGTACAGAGTGTTTCAGTACAGTGTTTCAGTACAGTGTTTCAGTACAGAGTGTTTCAGTATAGAGTGTTTCAGTACAGTGTTTCAGTACAGAGTGTTTCAGTACAGTGTTTCAGTACAGAGTGTTTCAGTACAGAGTGTTTCAGTACAGAGTGTTTCAGTACAGTGTTTCAGTACAGTGTTTCAGTATAGAGTGTTTCAGTATAGAGTGTTTCAGTATAGAGTGTTTCAGTAGAGTGTTTCAGTACAGAGTGTTTCAGTAGAGTGTTTCAGTATAGAGTGTTTCAGTACAGAGTGTTTCAGTATAGAGTGTTTCAGTACAGAGTGTTTCAGTATAGAGTGTTTCAGTAGAGTGTTTCAGTACAGAGTGTTTCAGTACAGTGTTTCAGTATAGAGTGTTTCAGTACAGTGTTTCAGTATAGAGTGTTTCAGTACAGAGTGTTTCAGTATAGAGTGTTTCAGTATAGAGTGTTTCAGTACAGTGTTTCAGTATAGAGTGTTTCAGTATAGAGTGTTTCAGTACAGTGTTTCAGTACAGAGTGTTTCAGTACAGAGTGTTTCAGTACAGAGTGTTTCAGTATAGAGTGTTTCAGTATAGAGTGTTTCAGTATAGAGTGTTTCAGTACAGTGTTTCAGTACAGAGTGTTTCAGTACAGAGTGTTTCAGTACAGTGTTTCAGTATAGAGTGTTTCAGTACAGTGTTTCAGTATAGAGTGTTTCAGTACAGTGTTTCAGTACAGAGTGTTTCAGTACAGAGTGTTTCAGTACAGAGTGTTTCAGTACAGTGTTTCAGTACAGTGTTTCAGTATAGAGTGTTTCAGTATAGAGTGTTTCAGTACAGAGTGTTTCAGTACAGAGTGTTTCAGTATAGAGTGTTTCAGTATAGAGTGTTTCAGTACAGTGTTTCAGTATAGAGTGTTTCAGTATAGAGTGTTTCAGTACAGAGTGTTTCAGTACAGAGTGTTTCAGTAGAGTGTTTCAGTACAGTGTTTCAGTACAGAGTGTTTCAGTATAGAGTGTTTCAGTATAGAGTGTTTCAGTACAGAGTGTTTCAGTATAGAGTGTTTCAGTACAGAGTGTTTCAGTACAGTGTTTCAGTACAGAGTGTTTCAGTACAGTGTTTCAGTACAGAGTGTTTCAGTACAGTGTTTCAGTATAGAGTGTTTCAGTATAGAGTGTTTCAGTAGAGTGTTTCAGTACAGAGTGTTTCAGTACAGAGTGTTTCAGTATAGAGTGTTTCAGTATAGAGTGTTTCAGTACAGTGTTTCAGTATAGAGTGTTTCAGTATAGAGTGTTTCAGTACAGAGTGTTTCAGTACAGAGTGTTTCAGTACAGAGTGTTTCAGTACAGTGTTTCAGTATAGAGTGTTTCAGTATAGAGTGTTTCAGTATAGAGTGTTTCAGTACAGAGTGTTTCAGTATAGAGTGTTTCAGTACAGAGTGTTTCAGTACAGTGTTTCAGTACAGAGTGTTTCAGTACAGAGTGTTTCAGTACAGTGTTTCAGTACAGAGTGTTTCAGTACAGTGTTTCAGTATAGAGTGTTTCAGTATAGAGTGTTTCAGTATAGAGTGTTTCAGTACAGAGTGTTTCGGTAGAGTGTTTCAGTACAGTGTTTCAGTACAGAGTGTTTCAGTACAGAGTGTTTCAGTACAGTGTGTTTCAGTACAGTGTGTTTCAGTACAGTGTTTCAGTACAGTGTTTCAGTATAGAGTGTTTCAGTATAGAGTGTTTCAGTATAGAGTGTTTCAGTACAGTGTTTGTTCAAGAATAATGCAGGATGTGAGGATGAGCTCGAGATCATAAGGTGACACACACACACACACACCTCGTCATGAGGATGTCAACAAATAGCCGGATATGAGGAAATACAAGGAAATAGTTGTGTGTGACAGGTGTGTGTGTTTAGTGTGTGTGTGTGTGTGTGTGTGTGTGAGAGAGAGAGAGGTATGTGTGTGTGTGTTTAGTGTGTGTGTTTGTGTTGTCAGGTTGCGTACATGTTGTCCTCCAGGCAGATCTTGGGTCCCACAACACTGGCTGCTCCGCTGGCCATCTTGAAGGAGAAGTGGTTTGATGGACACTGCTTAGACACTCCACATTTAAACCTGGCTGGCCTCTGGGTCGCTGTGTAGGAGACACACACACACACACACACACACACACACACACACACACCTTTACA
>BROE01000124.1:0-14336 GCA_036571765.1 Plecoglossus altivelis
AAGTCCCTGCACGAGCCTGAATCGCCGCCTCTCGTTGTGCTCGGGACTGTTTGAGTTTGTCACGCCTATAATAAAGTTTTGAGTACCTGCATCTGCTTCCTGTGATTCTATATGACAGATACAATTAAATTGACACTGCAAAGCAGGCCTACTCTCAAGTGCCAATGATGCATGGGAAACATGTCATGGAAAATGGGATAAACAAATTAATTACTGTAAAAAATGTGTTTGTATTATAATTTGATAACAACTATTTTGCTAGTGTATTTTAATACATTTGTTCTTACTTTGGAACCAACCAGGTTACTCAGTGTCTGTTCTCCCACTGTTTCCTTTGAAGTGTTAATACTGTTGAACATTATTAATTATAAACCCCCAGAGTTGTTCTAAATGACACCTGACTAGGGGCCTGGTGGGGTTTATAATATCTATTAACCCATGAAACAAGCTGAAAACCAGTCTAGGGCATAAATGATAATTAATGACATTTTCCCTCATGGAAGCCAGTATCTCTGAAATGGGGTCCACACTATTTCATTTCATCATAAGTGTTAAGGGACAACATTTTATTCATGTGAAACTATTGTTTTATTAAATATAAGTAGAATACAAGTACGTCGGTACTGCAAGGTTTGACTTATTTCATGTTTTGTTCCTCAACCCTTTACTATGTGGTTAATGCAGTAAGCCAAATCGCAAAAGACAATCGCACCTTTGCTCGCTGTCAACATCCAACTGTTGTGGTTCAATAAAGTTCAAAGATTTACAGGAAGAAATGGTATGATCTTTCATTCATTCCTGCATGGAGAGAAAGATCACAGTAGTGTTGACAGCATTGCACAAACATACATAGAAGGGACAGATAAAAAAACAACTGCACATGGTGTCAAAAGGAATTTGGATACAAGTCAATGATTAACTGTCATAAACCAGTTCCATTTTGTTAGGGTCCATTATAACTGCACTATGTTGACCTAATATCAGTGGGCTGAAGTCAACGTTCTGCATCCTCTCAAGGCCCAAACCTCAAAACATCAGATGAAGCCTCTTCAATTAAATGGACCTATGGCAGTAGCATGTGAGTGGGATTTACAGAGAGATAGAGAAAGAGACATAATAAAATAGGAGGGGATGAAGAGAAAGGGAGAGAGACACCTTTTGTATAGGGGTTTCTTGTTATAAGAGTCTGAAAGTCATGACAGTCATCTATTATTGCATTTAACAGGACACATTATGCCTTACTTCTCAGCGTGAGACATGGTTGAATACATGAGTTATAGAAGGTGTTGCACAGTGCATGAGAAATGATTGAAATGCATGAATCTCATGAGGAATACAAGAGACATGAGAAGTCTGTAACCATTCAAAATAAACAAAAGTTATGCAGGCTAGT
The DNA here is from genome assembly GCA_036571765.1 of Plecoglossus altivelis. Taxonomy (NCBI): domain Eukaryota; kingdom Metazoa; phylum Chordata; class Actinopteri; order Osmeriformes; family Plecoglossidae; genus Plecoglossus; species Plecoglossus altivelis. The sequence goes on from BROE01000124.1 coordinate 1,394, forward strand.
GTTTCACTGGTGGTTGTAAGATCCGGCACAAACACTCTCCATTGTGTTCCCAATAACTCCTGCTATGTGTTTGGAAACCTTGGAATGTGGCCTCCCCGAAACCTGTGACCTCCCTGAATCTCCATGTCTGATAACTGAGTTGTCAAAGATCTATGGTGCATAACCCATGTTATTGACCCTCTCTGCTGCTACATGAACAAGCATTAAGATCGGTGGCATTCTGAAGAACTGTTGAAGTACAATGGTCAAAGTCATTTTGCCATTCCAGTTGAACTGTGTGTCATTGTGAAGAAGACTGATTTTAAATAAATAATGTATGTTTTCATCATGAAAAGGCCGAGACTGCTGTGTAACTTCGTAAATTACTGATATGTTCAAATTCTAGTCTATGATGGCTATTGCCCTTTGTGCCTATATCCATCCTGTGATCTGAACGCTTGGAGTACAGTCATTGGAGTGGGTGAGACAGAGTGGAGGGGGTGAGAATTCTTACTATAAGAGTCTTACACATTTCAGTATTCATTTAGTGTCTTCCTGCCTGGGAAGAGGGTTTTTGACTTCACGACAAACAACCTAATGTCCTGTCAAACAGGAAAGCGCTGGTAAGTTCGAAATACACTTTTATACTGAAAGGTTGATGAAAAGACTAACAAACAAAAATACATTTTTAATGAAGGTATATTCTTATATTTTAATCTGATAAGGTAAGAACATGAGACAGGCAGATTAAATCTACTGAAGCCTCCACAGTCAATGTGCTGAAAAGTGGAGGGAAAAAATGGACAATGGAGACTTAATATCTTAATACACATATATTTATAATAACAGTTTATTAAGAATAATGATCTCTGTTTGAAACTACATATACACTGTAGTGTAATTATTATACACCTACTTGTTATTTTAGCTATATTTTTATTCTGTTATGTTAAATATGATAATCAAGTCTGGTTATAATAGCACATCTGCAATAGCCCAACTGGGCAGCACACATTAAAGTTGATCATTTTCCAACAAAATTGCAAATGTTTTTTTTAATAATTTCTTTTGTCATAATTTCACAGGACCATGGGATCTAACAATAAGACAACATTTGTGGTTCAAGAAATCATAATTACAGGACTGGATGGTGTGCCATACCCTAAGTTGGTTGGAGCAGCAATTCTGATCATTCTTCTTTTCATTCTGTTTGGAAGTTTCACCAACATTGCCATCATTATGTGGAACAGGCCACTGCATTCTCCTATGTTCTTTTTAATTAGTACATTGGCGATGGTTGACATTATCTACACTAGTAGTATGAGCACCACTATGCTTAATGTCCTTCTTGGAGAGGAGAGAAGAGTACCGTTTCCTCTTTGCATTTTACAAACTTTCATGTTACATGTAGGAACTCATATGGAGCCGCTCACCATTACTCTGATGGCTTTGGACAGACTAATAGCTATTTCATATCCTCTGAGATATAGCATTATCTTATCTAATACAACTATTTCTCTTCTCATACTGATGATATGGGCAATAGCAAGTATATGGTCAGCAGCTTGGACAATCATAGCGAACAACTTTCCATTTTGTGACTCAAACCAAACTCCATACCCCTTTTGTGATTTTTCAGGGTTGGTCAGAACCTCTTGTGTGAATCCCACAATATATTTCAAGATTGGCTCTACATTATATAACTGTGTGCTGTGGACCAATCTTTGTCTCATTATTGTGTCATACATTAGGATCATTTATACAGTGATTAAAATGTCTTCCTCTACAGACAGAAAAAAAACATTCAGTACCTGTGTATCTCATATTGTTGTGGTGGCTTGTTTTTTCTTCCCCAAAATGATGCTTTCATTGTCACAAGTTTCAAATATAGGTTTCTCGCTCACCTTTTCCAACAGAAATGCTCTTTCTATTTGTTCGACTCTTGGGCCCTCACTTGTGAATCCATATGTCTACGGACTTCATACCAAAGACATTCGAAACCGAGTAAAACTATTTTTCACAAATAACTATTTTATAAATAAAGTAGGGTTAAAGTTGATTCCATGACAGCTGTCAGTCTAAATAAACAGAACTTTCGGCTCAGATTTTTCAATTCTTTCTGCACCTTGGGTGTCTATTTGCAGTATCTTATGCGTCTCCATTATTGTTAAACTTAATTTTGCATGTGTCCCTTGTGGTTGAAAGTTCTGGCACACTTATCTGGAACCTTTCCAAAATGTTGCCATATCTCCTGTAGAGTTGGCTTTTGGATCGCTTTGGATGCTTAGGTCTGTTTAATCAATTGTTGCATACTTTCAGTACATCATCAACTTTAGTCAGTCTGTCTTAAAAGCTGTGTGAACATCTAGTAGACTAGCTTTCATGCTGAAAACCTGTTTTGTACACTACAGAGTCCTTTTGAACAACCAGCAGAATTGTGTGTCATGAACTGATCGAGACACTGTCTCATACTGGAGGTCAGGTTGGTTAAACAAAGCAAAGATCTCTGACCAGTAATCAGGCTGCTCTCATAAAGAGCCCTGTCTGAAAATATTTTGGGGAAATGTCACAGCTATGTCACATGGATAACTCCTACCTCTCTCTCAATCACTTTAGTGTTGTGATTGTAACATATTGATATTTCTTTGAAACGGCCACTAGGTTTAACCCTGAAGGTAGAACTCATGCTATGATGTCATGTAACCACATGTCCATTCAAAAAAGGCTTCAAAGGTCAGTAGTTCATGAGACTAGAGTTGGCAAGAGTCAGACAAGCATGTCATCATGCAACGTCTTAAAGGCACGCCCATGTCTTTCAACAACACAGTAAATGAAGTCTTGGTGGAAAACATCTTAATTGTTGCTTGTCTGAAACGTTGCTTCCATGTGTGTCATTAACAAGGTGTGCGTACTGTATCTGTGTTGCTGCAATGCTTCAACTGAGATCAAACTAAGAATAAACATTATTGTCCCTTGATATGAAGAGTTCTTGCACAAGAGAGACTGCAGGTAGCTCAAGTCAAGAAGTCAACATAGTAGGACTCTCTGACATACGAATATAGAAAGGTCAAGTTCAAGAGAGACATTAAATAACCAGTACGGACAGTCTTCTGTAAGTTGCGACCCCCCCCACCTGTTTGTCTTTCTGGTTGTTGACCATAGTAAGCAATGTATGGGACGCATGTGAACCATTCCGTTGGGGGAGGCCACATGATCAAAGCTCTTGCTAATAAATAAAGTAAACCGTTTTCAATTGTTGTGCATCCTTCTTTTCTGCCTTTTGACAGAACTCATCTTATCATGACTGTAAGTCGTTAAAAAGCTGATACTGTCACGGTTGTCAGATGCATTGTCTCTTCTGTGTCACGTGTCTTTGTTTATTCATGTGTGAGGGAGCGTTGTCCCGCTCACGTGTCTTCACCCCCCCAGCTGATAGCGATCATCATCACTCACAGCTGCGGCTCATTTCCACATGCATATATACTCACCTCGTTCTCTGTTCCAGTGTCGGATTGTTTGTTGATGTTCGGTGGAGTTTGGTCGTGTCCCGTGAGCTTCGTGGTGTTCCTGTTCCGTTCTTTCTTGTTAGTTTTCCAGTGTTCGTCACCCGGGTTGTGGATTACCGCCTCTCACCGCACCAGCATTGCTCAAGACCATCAAGTCCCTGCACGAGCCTGAATCGCCGCCTCTCGTTGTGCTCGGGACTGTTTGAGTTTGTCACGCCTATAATAAAGTTTTGAGTACCTGCATCTGCTTCCTGTGATTCTATATGACAGATACAATTAAATTGACACTACAAAGCAGGCTTACTCTCAAGTGCCAATGATGCATGGGAAACATGTCATGGAAAATGGTATAAACTAATTAATTACTGTAAAAAAGTGTTTGTATTATAATTTGATAACAACTATTTTGCTAGTGTATTTTAATACATTTGTTCTTATTTTGGAACCAACCAGGTTACTCAGTGTCTGTTCTCCCACTGTTTCCTTTGAAGTGTTAATACTGTTGAACCATATTAATTATAAACCCCCAGAGTTATTCTAAATGACACCTGACTAGGGGCCTGGTGGGGTTTATAATATCTATTAACTAATGAAACAAGCTGAAAACCAGTCTAGGGCATAAATGATAATTAATGACATTTTCCCTCATGGAAGCCAGTATCTCTGAAGTGGGGTCCACACTATTTCATTTCATCATAAGTGTTAAGGGACAAAAGATCATTCATGTGAAACTGTTGTTTTACTAAATATAAGTAGAATACAAGTACGTCAGTCCTGCAAGGTTGGACTTTTTTCATGTTTTGTTCCTCAACCCTTTACTATGTGGTTAATGCAGTAAGCCAAATCGCAAAATACAATCGCACCTTTGCTCATTGTCGACATCCAACTGTTGTGGTTCAAAGAGGTTCAAAAAGTTCAAAGATTTACAGGAAGAAATGGTATGATCTTTCATTCATTCCTGCATGGAGAGAAAGATCACAGTAGTGTTGACAGCATTGCACAAACATACATAGAAGGGACAGATTAAAAAAACAACTACACATGGTGTCAAAAGGAATTTGGATACAAGTCAATGATTAACTGTCATAAACCAGTTCCATTTTGTTAGGGTCCATTATAACTGCACTATGTTGACCTAATATCAGTGGGCTGAAGTCAACGTTCTGCATCCTCTCAAGGCCCAAACCTCAAAACATCAGATGAAGCCTCTTCAATTAAATGGACCTATGGCAGTAGCATGTGAGTGGGATTTACAGAGAGATAGAGAAAAGAAGACATAATAAAATAGAGGGGTAGAGAGAAAAGGGAGAGACACACCTTTTGTATAGGGGTTGCTTGTTATAAAAGAGATGACGAAGGTCTAGACAGTCATCTATTATTTGACATTATAACCAAGGACACATTGTACCTTGACTTCTCAAGCGTGAAAATAGTTGAAATACATGAGTTATTAAGACAGGTGTTGCACTTAGTGCCTGAAGAGAAATGATTGAAATGCATGAATCTCATGAGGAATACAAGAGACATGAGAAGTCTGTAACCATTCAAAATAAACAAAAGTTATGCAGGCTAGTGTTTCACTGGTGGTTGTAAGATCCGGCACAAACACTCTCCATTGTGTTCCCACCAACTCCTGCTATGTGTTTGGAAACCTTGGAATGTGGCCTCCCCGAAACCTGTGACCTCCCTGAATCTCCATGTCTGATAAATTAAGTTGTCAAAGATCTATGGTGCATAACCCATGTTATTGACCCTCTCTGCTGCTACATGAACAAGCATTAAGATCGGTGGCATTCTGAAGAACTGTTGAAGTACAATGGTCAAAGTCATTTTGCCATTCCAGTTGAATTGTGTGTCATTGTGAAGAAGACTGATTTTAAATATATAATGTGCATTTTCATCATGAGAAGGCCGAGACTGCTGTGTAACTTCGTAAATTACTGATATCTTCAAATCCTAGTCTTTGATGGCTATTGCCCTTTGTGCCAATATACATCCTGTGATCTGAACGCTTGGAGTACAGTCATTGGAGTGGGTGAGACAGAGTGGAGGGGGTGAGAATGCTTACTATAAGAGTCTTAAACATTTCAGTATTCATTTAGTTTCTTCCTGCCTGGGAAGAGGGTTTTTGACTTCACAACAAACAACCTAATGTCCTGTCAAACAGGAAAGCGCTGGTAAGTCCAAAATACACTTTTATACTGAAAGGTTGATGAAAGACTAACAAACAAAAATAAATTTTTACTGAAGGTATATTCTTATATTTTAATCTGATAAGGTGAGAACATGAGACAGGCAGATTAAATCTACTGAAGCCTCCACAGTCAATGTGCTGAAAAGTGGAGGGAAAAAATGGACAATGGAGACTTAATATCTTGATACACATATATTTATGATAACAGTTTATTAGGAATAATGATCTCTGTTTGAAACCACATGTACACTGTAGTGTAATTATTATACACCTACTTGTTATTTTAGCTATATTTCTATTCTGTCATGTTAAACATGATAATCGAGCCTGGTTATAATAGCACATCTGCAATAGCTCAACTGGGCAGCACACATTAAAGATGATCCTTTTCCAACAAAATTGCAAATGTTTTTTTTAAATTATTTCTTTTGTCATAATTTCACAGGACCATGGGATCTAACAATAAGACAACATTTGTGGTTCAAGAAATCATAATTACAGGACTGGATGGTGTGCCATACCCTAAGTTGGTTGGAGCAGCAATTCTGATCATTCTTCTTTTCATTCTGTTTGGAAGTTTCACCAACATTGCTATCATTGTGTTGAACAGGCCACTGCATTCTCCTATGTTCTTTTTAATTAGTACATTGGCGATGGTTGACATTATCTACACTAGTAGTATGAGCACCACTATGCTTAATGTCCTTCTTGGAGAGGAGAGAAGAGTACCGTTTCCTCTTTGCATTTTACAACATTTCATGTTTCATGTAGGAACTCATATGGAGCCGCTCACCATTAGTCTGATGGCTTTGGACAGACTAATAGCTATTTCATATCCTCTGAGATATAGCACTATCTTATCTAATAAAACTATTTTTCTGCTCATACTGGTTATATGGGTAATAGCGAGTATATGGTCAGCAGCTTGGTCAGGCATTATAAGCCATTTTCCATTTTGTGACTCAAACCAAACTCCATATCCCTTTTGTGATTTTTCAGGGTTGGTCAGAACCTCTTGTGTGAATCCCACAATATATTTCAAAATTGCCTCAACATTATATAACTGTGTGCTGTGGACCAATTTTTGTCTCATTATTGTGTCATACATTAGGATCATTTATACAGTGATTAAAATGTCTTCCTCTATAGACAGAAAAAAAACATTCAGTACTTGTGTATCTCATATTGTTGTGGTGGCTTGTTTTTTCTTCCCCAAAGTGATGCTTTCATTGTCACAAGTTTCAAGTTTGGGTCTCTCACTCACCTTTTCCAACAGAAATGCTCTTTCTATTTGTTCGACTCTTGGGCCCTCACTTGTGAATCCATATGTTTACGGACTTCATACCAAAGACATTCGAAACCGTGTAAAACTATTTTTCACAAATAATTATTTTATAAATAAAGTGGGGTTAAAGTTGATTCCATGACAGCTGTCAGTCTAAATAAGCAAAACTGTTGGCTCAGATTTTTCAATTCTTTCTGCACATAGGATGTCTATTTGTCTATCTGAAAATATTTTGGGGAAATATGACAGCTATGACACATGGATAACTCCTACCTCTCTCTCAATCACTTAGTGTTGTGATTGTAACATATTGATATTTCTTTGAAACGACCACTAAGTTCAACCCTGAAGGTAGACCTCATTCTATGATGTCATGTGACCACTTTTCCATTCAGAAAAGGCTTCAAAGGTCAGTAGTTCATGAGACTAGAGTTTGCAAGAGTCAGACAAGCATGTCATCATGCAACGTCTCAAAGGCATGCCCATGTCTTTCAACAACACAGTAAATGAAGTCTTGGTGGAAAACATCTTAATTGTTGCTTGTCTGAAACGTTGCTCCCATGTGTGTCATTAACAAGGTGTGAACACTGTATCTGTGTTGCTGCAATGCTTCAACTGAGATCAAACTAAGAATAAACATTATTGTCCCTTGATATGAAGAGTTCTTGCAACAAAGAAGAGACTAGCAAGGTAGCAATCAAGATCAAGAGGTACAACCATAGTAAGGATCTCTGTACATATCGGAATATAGATAGTAAATGGTTCAAGTATGAAAGATAGAGAACATTAAATAAGCCAGTATGGACGTCTTTATCTGTAAGAATTGCGACCGAGATATGAACTAAATTCCAGCCACCAGTATTGTCTTTTCTGGTTGGTTGAACCATACGTAAGCATGTCATAAATGACAAAATATTGTTTATATAGAATTATATATTTAAAAACATAAAATAATAAAAAGTAATATATCAAAATTATAATAAACGCATGTGAACCATTCCGTTGGGGGAGGCCGCATGATCAAAGCTCTTGCTAATAAATAAAGTAAACCTTTTTCAATTGTTGTGCATCCTTCTTGCCCGCCTTTGGACAGAACTAATCTTATCATGTCTGTAAGTCGTTAAAAAGCTGATACAATTAAATTGACACTGCAAAGCAGGCCTACTCTCAACTGTCAATGATGCATGGGAAACATGTCATGGGAAATGGTATATACTAATTAATTACTGTAAAAAAAGTATTTGTACACGTTTGTCATGAGATGGATTAAAATTGATAACAACAATTTTGCTAGTGTATTTTAATACATTTGTTCTTACTTTGGAACCAACCAGGTTACTCAGTTCTCCCACTGTTTCCTTTGAAGTGTTAATACTGTTGAACCTTATTAATTATAAACCCCCAGATATGTTCTAAATGACACCTGACTAGGAGCCCGGTGGGATTTATAATATCTATTTACCCATGAATCACGCTGAAAACGCGTCTGGGGCATAAATGATCATTATATTTTCCCTCATGGAAGCCAGTATCTCTGAAGTGGGGTCCACACTATTTCATTTCATTATAAGTGTTAAGGGACAAAAGATTATTCATGTGAAACTATTGTTTTACTAAATATAAGTAGAATACAAGTACGTCAGTCCTGCAAGGTTTGACTTTTTAAATGTTTTGTTCCTCAACCCTTTACTATGTGGTTAATGCAGTAAGCCAAATCGCAAAAGACAATCGCACCTTTGCTCGCTGTTAACATCCAACTGTTGTGGTTCAAAGAGGTTCAAAAAGTTCAAAGATTTACAGGAAGAAATGGTATGATCTTTCTTTCATTCCTGCATGGAGAGAAAGATCACAGTAGTGTTGACAGCATTGCACAAACATACATAGAAGGGACAGATAAAAAAACAACTACATATGGAGTCAAAAGGAATTTGGATACAAGTCAATGATTAACTGTCATAAACCAGTTCCATTTTGTTAGGGTCCATTATAACTGCACTATGCTGACCTAATATCAGTGGGCTGAAGTCAACGTTCTGCATCCTCTCAAGGCCCAAACCTCAAAACATCAGATGAAGCCTCTTCAATTAAATGGACCTATGGCAGTAGCATGTGAGTGGGATTTACAGAGAGATAGAGAAAGAGACAGAATAAAATAGAGGGGTAGAGAGAAAAGGGAGAGACACACCTTTTGTATAGGGGTTGCTTGTTATAAGAGTCTGAAAGAGTCGTGACAGTCATCTATTATTGCATTTAACAGGACACATTATGCCTTACTTCTCAGCGTGAGACATGGTTGAATACATGAGTTATAGAAGGTGTTGCACAGTGCATGAGAAATGATTGAAATGCATGAATCTCATGAGGAATACAAGAGACATGAGAAGTCTGTAACCATTCAAAATAAACAAAAGTTATGCAGGCTAGTATTTCACTGGTGGTTGTAAGATCCGGTACAAACACTTTCCATTGTGTTCCCACCAACTCCCGCTATGTGTTTGGAAACCTTGGAATGTGGCCTCCCCGAAACCTGTGACCTCCCTGAATCTCCATGTCTGATAAATTAAGTTGTCAAAGATCTATGGTGCATAACCCATGTTATTGACCCTCTCTGCTGCTACATGAACAAGCATTAAGATCGGTGGCATTCTGAAGAACTGTTGAAGTACAATGGTCAAAGTCATTTTGCCATTCCAGTTGAACTGTGTGTCATTGTGAAGAAGACTGATTTTAAATAAATAATGTGCATTTTCATCATGAAAAGGCCGAGACTGCTGTGTAACTTCGTAAATTACTGATATGTTCAAATCCTAGTCTATGATGGCTATTGCCCTTTGTGCCAATATACATCCTGTGATCTGAACGCTTGGAGTACAGTCATTGGAGTGGGTGAGACAGAGTGGAGGGGGTGAGAATGCTTACTATAAGAGTCTTACACATTTCAGTATTCATTTAGTGTCTTCCTGCCTGGGAAGAGGGTTTTTGACTTCACAACAAACAACCTAATGTCCTGTCAAACAGGAAAGCGCTGGTAAGTCCAAAATACACTTTTATACTGAAAGGTTGATGAAAGACTAACAAACAAAAATAAATTTTTACTGAAGGTATATTCTTATATTTTAATCTGATAAGGTGAGAACATGAGACAGGCAGAGTAAATCTACTGAAGCCTCCACAGTCAATGTGCTGAAAAGTGGAGGGAAAAAATGGACAATGGAGACTTAATATCTTGCTTACTATAAGAGTCTTACACATTTCAGTATTCATTTAGTGTCTTCCTGCCTGGGAAGAGGGTTTTTGACTTCACGACAAACAACCTAATGTCCTGTCAAACAGGAAAGCGCTGGTAAGTCCGAAATACACTTTTATACTGAAAGGTTGATGAAAGACTAACAAACAAAAATATTTTTTTACTGAAGGTATATTCTTATATTTTAATCTGATAAAGTAAGAACATGAGACAGGCAGATTAAATCTACTGAAGCCTCCACAGTCAATGTGCTGAAAAGTGGAGGGAAAAAATGGACAATGGAGACTTAATATCTTAATACACATATATTTATAATAACAGTTTATTAAGAATAATGATCTCTGTTTGAAACTACATATACACTGTAGTGTAATTATTATACACCTACTTGTTATTTTAGCTATATTTCTATTCTGTCATGTTAAACATGATAATCGAGCCTGGTTATAATAGCACATCTGCAATAGCTCAACTGGGCAGCACACATTAAAGTTGATCATTTTCCAACAAAATTGCAAATGTTTTTTTAATCATTTCTTTTGTCATAATTTCACAGGACCATGGGATCTAACAATAAGACAACATTTGTGGTTCAAGAAATCATAATTACAGGACTGGATGGTGTGCCATACCCTAAGTTGGTTGGAGCAGCAATTCTGATAGTTCTTCTTTTCATTCTGTTTGGAAGTTTCACCAACATTGCCATCATTGTGTGGAACAGGCCACTGCATTCTCCTATGTTCTTTTTAATTAGTACATTGGCGTTGGTTGACATTATCTACACTAGTAGTATGAGCACCACTATGCTTAATGTCCTTCTTGGAGAGGAGAGAAGAGTATCGTTTCCTCTTTGCATTTTACAACATTTCATGTTTCATGTAGGAACTCATATGGAGCCACTCACCATTAGTCTGATGGCTTTGGACAGACTAATAGCTATTTCATATCCTCTGCGATATAGCACTATCTTATCTAATACAACTATTTCTCTTCTCATACTGATGATATGGGCAATAGCAAGTATATGGTCAGCAGCTTGGACAATCATAGTGAACAACCTCCCATTTTGTGACTCAAACCAAACTCCATACCCCTTTTGTGATTTTGCAGGGTTGGTCAGAACTTCTTGTGTAAATCCCACAATATATTTCAAAATTGCCTCAACATTATATAACTGTGTGCTGTGGACCAATTTTTGTCTCATTATTGTGTCATACATTAGGATAATTTATACAGTGATTAAAATGTCTTCCTCTACAGACAGAAAAAAAACATTCAGTACCTGTGTATCTCATATTGTTGTGGTGGCTTGTTTTTTCTTCCCCAAAATGATGCTTTCATTGTCACAAGTTTCAAATATAGGTTTCTCGCTCACCTTTTCCAACAGAAATGCTCTTTCTATTTGTTCGACTCTTGGGCCCTCACTTGTGAATCCATATGTTTACGGACTTCATACCAAAGACATTCGAAACCGTGTAAAACTCTTTTTTACAAATAACTATTTTATAAATAAAGTAGGGTTAAAGTTGATTCCATGACAGCTGTCAGTCTAAATAAGCAAAACTTTCGGCTCAGATTTTTCAATTCTTTCTGCACCTTGGGTGTCTATTTGCAGTATCTTATGCGTCTCCATTATTGTTCAACTTAATTCTGCATGTGTCCCTTGTGGTTGTAAGTTCTGGCACACTTATCTGGAACCTTTCCAAAATGTTGTCATATCTCCTGCGGAATTGGCTTTTGGATCACTTTGGATGCTTAGGTCTGTTTAATCAATTGTTGCATACTTTCAGTACATCACCAACTTTAGTCAGTCTTTCTTAAAAGCTGTGTGAACATCTAATAGACTAGCTTTCATGCTGAAGACCTGTTTTGTACACTACAGAGTCCTTTTGAACAACCAGCAGAATTGTGTGTCATGAACTGATCGAGACACTGTCTCATACTGGAGGTCGGGTTGGTTAAACAAAGCAAAGATCTCTGACCAGTAATCAGGCTGCTCTCATAAAGAGCCCTGTCTGAAAGTATATTGGAGGGAATATGACAGCTATGACACATGGATAACTCCTACCTCTCTCTCCATCACTTTAGTGTTGTGATTGTAACATATTGATATTTCTTTGAAACGGCCACTAGGTTTAACCCTGAAGGTAGACCTCATGCTATGATGTCATGTAACCACATGTCCATTCAGAAAAGGCTTCAAAGGTCAGTAGTTCATGAGACTAGAGTTGGCGAGAGTCAGACAAGCATGTCATCATGCAACGTCTCAAAGGCATGCCCATGTCTTTCAACAACACAGTAAATGAAGTCTTGGTGGAAAACATCTTAATTGTTGCTTGTCTGAACGTTGCTCCCATGTGTGTCATTAACAAGGTGTGCGTACTGTATCTGTGTTGCTGCAATGCTTCAACTGAGATCAAACTAAGAATAAACATTATTGTCCCTTGATATGAAGAGTTCTTGCACAAGAGAGACTGCAGGTATCTCAAGTCAAGAGGTCAACATAGTAGGACTCTCTGACATACAAATATGGAAAGGTCAAGTTCAAGAGAGACATTAAATAACCAGTATGGACAGTCTTCTGTAAGTTGCGACCCCCCCCACCTGTTTGTCTTTCTGGTTGTTGACCATAGTAAGCAATGTATGGGACGCATGTGAACCATTCCGTTGGGGGAGGCCGCATGATCAAAGCTCTTGCTAATAAATAAAGTAAACCGTTTTCAATTGTTGTG
>BROE01000127.1:0-7500 GCA_036571765.1 Plecoglossus altivelis
ATCACATACACACACACACACACATACATCACATACACACACACACATACACACACACATACACACACACACACATCACATACACACACACATCACATCACACACACATCACATCACACACACATCACATATACATACACACACACATCACATACACACACATCACATACACACACATCACATACACACACATCACATACACACACACATCACATCACACACACATCACATACACACACACATCACATATACACACACATCACATCACACACACATCACATATACACACACATCACATACACACACATCACATACACACAAATCACAGACACACATCACATACATATGAACATGACATTCTCATACACACATCACATGAACATCACATGAACATCACATGAACATCACATGAACATCACATGAACATCACATGGGTTAGTGTTACTCATCTCCACTTTCTGTCTACTGAACGATATTGTAACCATGACACCATCTGGAAACTGCCAAATGATCCACGCTTTATTCAGTATTATATTAATGTCAATTGAATTGTTGATCTGTGGTGTTCCATTCAAAATCCGTTGGATTTAAGGAACTGAAAGGTTCATTCAAAATGAGCTGTTTGTCTGTGCTGTGCTTTCCGGGAATGGAGTCCTGGCCTTCACTGTCCTTTACATTCAACATCTGAAGGTGACTGGACAGGTTCCAATCCCTGGGAGGTACGCTACAGCATGAGTATTGTGATGTCATCAGCTTTAGTCGTAGTTCCACACCCTCAAACTCCAAACTGTGTTCAGCCTTGTGGCTGTGAAGTCATCTCTAGCCAGTTCACTCACCAGTAGTGGACCTTCAGACCCACAGCTGGATGTGTGAAGGTGTTTCCTGTGGAAGGGAGCTGAAAACGCCTTGTTTAAGCAGGGATCAGTAGTGCACTCAGAACAGACCATTGTTCTGTCACTTTCATTTTGTCTTGCATCTGACATGTGTTATGTCATCATGCCATTATGCAGAAGAGAGGCTCCTCCTCTTTTTTCTCTCTCTCTACCTCTCTTCTCTGCTTATCTCTCTCTCTACCTCACTCCTCCTCCTCTCTCCTCTGCTCTCTCTCTTTCTCTCTCCTCTCGTGGTCTCTCTTTCTCTCTGCCTCCTCTCTCTTCTCTCTCTCTTCCCTCTCTCTCTTTCTCTCTCTCTGTCTCTTCTCTGTCTCTCTCTCCCTTCCCTCTCTCCCCTCTCTTCTCGCTCTCTCTGCTCTCCTCCCTCTCTCTACTACCCCCTCTCTCTTCTACCCCTCTTCCTCTCTCCCACTGCCTGTGTTCTCCAGGCTCTCCTCTGCTTACACACACACACACCACACCACAACACACACCTCACACACACACACAACACACACACCACAGGCGTGCCTGTCACAAGATTTGACACAGACTCATTGTCCAAGTGCACATTCTTATGGAATTCTTATTTTGTACTGAGTACATACAGGACAATATATATATAGACATGCAATACTATGTGTACATTGAATGTGTGTGTGTGTGTGTAATATATAGACACATTTGGGCCCATGCATGGATTTACAATTTATGCTGTGAGAATACACCCAACATTTTACAATTGAATGAATCTTCCACGGTTAGATGGAACCCTCAGTTACAGCTGAACGTTTCGTATCTCTAAACACATCATCTTGATGCCAATCAAATCCAGTTTGAGGCAGATGTGCTGAAAAGCAGCAGATTTCATGGCAGTTTGGCAGCGTGTACCTGGATGTGCTGGGTGTGCGTGTTTGGGAGACGGCGTCTCCGCCCCTGTTCCTGCGTGAGGCCGCCACAGGGGCGGAGCTTCGTGGTTCCTCTGGGGGGGGGCGGAGTTTCATGTTGCTGCCTGGGGGCGGAGCTTCATGTTGCTGTCTGGGGGCGGAGCTTCGAAAGCAAACAGGCAGGATGGAGCGTAGGGGAGTAGGCGGAGTCAGAGCTGTTTAATCCGGCAGTTTGCGCGCGTGTTAGCAGGCGTCCACGCCTTGCGTGTGTGTGTGTGCTGTGTGAGCGTGTGCAGGTGTTTGAGGTGCGTCTTCGTACTTCCTGTGTGACCTGCGTGCTTCCTTATGTGAAGAGGCGTTGTACTTCCTGTGTGACCTGCGTACGTTCCTTACGTGAAGAGGCGTTGTACGTCCTGTGCTTAGAAACACCTGCATCTGCGTGGATCCTTCCGGAAGGCTTCCTGTGTCCCCAGACAGGCTATGATGAGGGAGAGATGAACGGTTGATCAGGCAGAACGAGGACACGCCCCTCTCCCAAACGACCCGCCGGGTTCCCATGGCAACGTCAGTGTAGCGCTGATGCTGTAAGGTGATGTCACAGCTCGGGAGTCCAGAGATGATGAAAACAACGACATCAGTTCCTGTTGTGTCAGGACTGTTGTGGCTCCTTCTGAAGACGTTGTCTCTGTGGTGCTTCATGAGTGTGTGTGTGTGTGTGTAGTGGGGTGTGTGTGTGTGTGTGTGTATGTGTGTGAAGTGCGTGTAGTGTGGTGTGTGTGTGTGCAGTGTGTGTGCAGTGTGTATCTGTGCAGTGTGTGTGTGTGCAGTGTGTGTGTGTGTGTGTGTTGTGGGGGGTGTCAGTGTCGTGTGTGTGTGGGTGTGGTGGTGTGTGTATGTATGTGTTGTGGTTCAGATGGTCAGTAGAAGTGACAGCTCTGCCCTTCCACTGTCCTCACAGCCCTAAACCCAGAATTACACCACACACACATCACACCACATACACACACACCACATACACACACCCACAGATACTCACAACAACACACATACACACCACATACACAACATACCACATACACACACACTCACTACAGTACACACACTACAGACACAGCCCAGGTAGCACTGGTACACACACTACAGACACACAACACCACACACTACATACACACACACCACACACACACACCACATACACACCACACACACACACACATACACACCACAGACACACACACACACACACCACAGACACACACACGACCACTACCACATAGACTCACACACACCACAAACACACACACACCACACATATACACACACACCACATACACACACGACGAGCACACACCACACATGTACACACACACACACACTGATTGTCAAACTCCTGGCTGTGTTGCGTGTCTGTGGTGGAGTATAAGTGTCTGTGTAAGGAGTGTGTGTGTTGTGTGTGCGTGTGTAAGGAGGGGTGTGTGTGTGTGTAAGGAGTGTGTGTGTGGACTGTGTGTGTAAGGAGTGTGTGTGTGTGTGTGTGTGTGTGCGCTTGTGTAAAGGAGTGGCACATGTGTGTTGTGGCGCTGTGTAAGGAGGGTGGTGGTGTGTGTGTAAGGATTGTTGTGTGTTTGGTAAGGAGTGTGTGTGTGTGTGTGTTGTAAGGAGTGTGTGTGTGTGTTCAAGGAGAGTGTGTGTGTGTGTGGTGTGTGTAAGGATGTGATGTGTGTGTGTAAGGAGACACACCAGCAACTCTCTGAGAGGAGGACTGTTGTCCTGACAACATTGTGCTCAGAGCCCAGAGAATTGTGGGTAAGGAGCAGGTCAGAGGGGGGAAGAGGGGGGTGCTGTAACGTGATAGGTGGCTACTGTCTGACTGATGCCCACTCTGCCATCTGTCTCCTGAGGCAACCAAGACTCCCCCCTCTTCACCCCCCTCTCTTCACCCCCCTTCTCCAACCCCCTCTTCACCCCCTCCACCCTGCCCCACCCTGCTCACACACCCTGACCTCGTTTCTGCCCGCTATTGTTCCAGAGTGTCACAGTGGCGTGTGTGTGAGAGCGTGTGTGTGTGTGTGTGTGCGCGAGAGTGTGTGTGTGTGTGTGCAAGAGAGCGTGTGTGTGTGTGAGTGAGTGGGTGGGTGGGTGAGTGTGTCATATGATTCAGTTCTGTGTCCGTTCCACATACTGTATGTATATATGGATGTCTAACCACCATACTATATAATCATACAATCTGTATACTACTAACGTGTATACACACTCAAGTTCACACTCACTCATGACCACATAACCCAGGACAAGGTAGCTTCCTGCTAGCGACAGTGCCTGTGATGTCATTTCCTGGCTAGAAGGGGTTGCTGGCGTGCATGAGGATCCTGGGAGTCTGTGTGGAGTGTGATCTGCTCTGCTTAGTGTAAACAAGCCTGACTAGGAGTCACACGCACACACACACGCACACAGTCTCTCTCACACACACACACACACACAGTCTCTCTCTCACACACACACACAGTCTCTCTCACACACACACACACACACACACACACACACACACACACACACCACACCACACACACACACACACACACAAGTCCCTCTCTCTCACACACACCACACACACAACACAGCTCTCTCTCCCCTCTCTCTCCACACACACCACACAACAGTCTCTCTCTCACACACACTTACACTCTCACACACAGTCACTCTCTATCACACACACACAGTCATCCTTTTTCATACGCACACGCAGAACAGTCACCCCGTCGTCTCATACCACACACACACACAACACAA
This sequence comes from Plecoglossus altivelis, assembly GCA_036571765.1. Classification (NCBI taxonomy): domain Eukaryota; kingdom Metazoa; phylum Chordata; class Actinopteri; order Osmeriformes; family Plecoglossidae; genus Plecoglossus; species Plecoglossus altivelis. Next base: position 4,553 of record BROE01000127.1, read on the forward strand.
CACACACAACGAGTCACTTTCTCACCACACATACATACACATAGAGTCACTCTCTCTCTCTCACACACACACACACACGCACACACACATGAGTCACTCTCTCTCACACAGGAAGAAATATTGAGTATAGAGAACCCAACTGTCTGTGACTGTTCACCCTGGGGGGGAAAACTGTGTGTGTGTCTGTTGTGTGCTCTGTCTGTCTGTCTGTGTGTGTGTAGTCTGTGTTGTGTGTGTCTGTCGTCTGTCTGCTGTGTGTTTGTGTGTTGTGTGATGTGTCTCTCTCTCTCTATACGCGGCCATGACACCATCTCAGACCAGTGACTGAAGCTGCCGGTGTCACCGGGCAACCATCCCCCCCTCTCCCCCCGCTCTCCTCCTCTCTTCCCCACCCCAACCTCCGAGTCATCCTCCCCTGCCAATGCCAGGCTGGCCAATCACACCCACCCTCCCCCCAGAGGGCGCCTGAAGGGGAGGGGGGAGGGAGAAAAAGAAGAGAAAGGGAGAAAGACAGAGAACGAGAGAACGAGAGAAAGAGAAAAGAGAGAGAAAGAAGGAGAGGAGAGAGAGAGAGGAGAGGAGAGAGAGAGCAGAAGTGAGGATGGAGAGAGGAAGAGAGAGAAGGAGGAGGAGAGGAGAAGAGAGGAGAGGGATTGAGAGGAGAGGGAAGAGAGGAGAAGAAGAAGAGAGGAAAGGACGGAAGGAGGAGGGAGGGATGGAGAGAGAAGAGAGAAGAGAGGAGGAGAGAGAGAGAGAGAGAGATGAGAGAAGAGGGAGGTAGATGGAGAGAGAGAGGGGAGAGGAGAGAGAGAGAGAGAGAGGGAAGAAGGGAAGAGGGGGGAGAGGAAGAGAAGACCCAGTGCCTCCTAGTTACCAGGGGCATAAACGCAGAGCACAAGTCCACATTGAATGGGAGTGAATGAGAGTTACATTACCAGGGGCATAAACGCAGAGCACAAGTCCACTTTCAATGGGAGTGAATGAGAGTTACATTACCAGGGGCATAAACGCAGAGTACAAGTCCACATTGAATGGGAGTGAATGAGAGTTACATTACCAGGGGCATAAACGCAGAGTACAAGTCCACATTGAATGGGAGTGAATGAGAGTGACATTACCAGGGGCATAAACGCAGAGTACAAGTCCACATTGAATGGGAGTGAATGAGAGTTACATTACCAGGGGCATAAACGCAGAGTACAAGTCCACTTTCAATGGGAGTAAATAAGAGTTACATTACCAGGGGCATAAACGCAGAGCACACAAGTCCACAGAGTTGAATGGGAGGGGGAGAGGGGAGAAAGAGAAAGAGAGAAGACGAGAGAGAGGAAGAGGAGGAGAGTGAATATGAGAGTACGAATTACCAGGGGGCAATGAAAACGCGGAGAGCAACAAGTCCAGCATTTGACAATTGGAGTGAAGGAGATTACATTACCAGGGGCATAAACGCAGAGTACAAGTCCACATTGAATGGGAGTGAATGAGAGTTACATTACCAGGGGCATAAACGCAGAGCACAAGTCCACTTTCAATGGGAGTGAATGAGAGTTACATTACCAGGGGCATAAACGCAGAGTAACGAGAGTTCCAACATGAATGTGGGAGTGAATGAGAGTTACATTACCAGGGGCATAAAGGCAGAGTACAAGTCCACATTGAATGGGAGTGAATGAGAGCTACATTACCAGGAGATAAAACCGCAGATGCACATAGTCCACATTGTAAGATGGAGTTGAGAATGAGTAGTTACATTACCAGGCAGTAAACCGACAGAGCGACAATTCCACATTAAATAGGAGTGTGATATGATTACTATTATCCAAGGGTCAAACGCATGTAACACAAAGTCCACCATGACATGAGAGGAGAAATGAGAGTTACATTACCAGGGGCATAAACGCAGAGCACAAGTCCACATTGAATGGGAGTGAATGAGAGTTACATTACCAGGGGCATAAACGCAGAGTACAAGTCCACATTGAATGGGAGTGAATGAGAGTGACATTAACAGGTTAAGCAGAGTAACTGTCCCAACATTAAATGGAGTGAAATGAAGACTAATTAATCTAAGGGGACAAAACGCAGTATGCTACCAAGTCCAACATTGAAATCTGAAGTGCGATATGAGATAACATACCATGTGGCATAAACGCAGAGTACAAGTCCACATTGAATGGGAGTGAATGAGAGTTACATTACCAGGGGCATAAACGCAGAGTACAAGTCCACATTGAATGGGGGAGAACGTGAGACGCACTGCCATGGGCATAAACGCAGAGCAAAGTCCACATTGAATGGGAAAGAATGAGAGTGACAAATAGCCAGGGCCACTCATCTGAGAAACCGCGATTACCAGGACCATCACTTTCTATGCGATTGCAGACCAGCACTCGTTTGTAAGGTTTCAGCAGGGGGTTTTTAGACTCAGTGTGGGGGCTTCAATAGTGGCCCCAAGCGTTCGAGAGGTTGACGGTTGTGCAGGGGGTTCCGTGGGGAGGGGGAATTATTATGGCGTCCCAGGGGGTACTACTGAAGAAGAGTGACATGGATTTGATGAGGGAGGGTAGAGGCCAGGGAGCATGTGGAGGCCAGGCCAGCAGGCAGGCAGCGCATGGACCAGCACTATAGAGATGATGCAGGTGAAGTGGCCCCATAGGAGGCAGGCAAGGGAGGAGGCAGAAGAGAGGTAGGCAGGCAGCAGGTCAGAGGAGTGAGCTCAGAGGAGGAGCCATACACCGGTTGAGGTTGAGTTATTACCCATGCTGATTTGGAGTCGCTTATGGTCAGCCAGCGCATGTGGTCAGGCAGGCAGGCAGGCCAGAGTGTAGGAGTGGAGGCAGTCAGTGGTCAGGCAGGCAGGCAGTGCATGGAGCACTGCAGGCAGGCAGCAGCAGGCAGGTGCAGGCAAGCATGGCTTTTTTCTTTCTATAGCACATGCTGAATACAGT
>BROE01000127.1:12500-13955 GCA_036571765.1 Plecoglossus altivelis
TTGTTTGTGAATGCAGCCCACAAGCCCCCTCCCCTCCCCTCCCTCCCCCCTCACCCACTAACCTCCTCACGCCCTTTCTCAGAAGACCAGATGCACATTGGACCCAAAACAGACAGCAGCATGGGGAGAAATGATAGTAAAGATGTTTGTGTGTTTTACAGCCCCTTGTTTGATGTCGTACTGGAGACATGGATCCTGGCTGGATGCCATCAACTGCCCCCTCTGCAGACAGAAGGTAGCGAGATGCAAAAACAGAAACACACAGAAACACACACTATCATAAACGCACACACACACACAGATACAGATATACACACACTAATAGAAACACACGCAGAAAAACTCATGCAGTCAGAAACACACACACACAGAAACACACAGATACAGAAACACACACACACTCATAGAAACACACAAATATCTAGAAACACACAGAGATGCAGAAACACACACAGATACAGAAACACATACACACAGAAACACACACACAGAAACACATACACACAGAAACGCACACACAGACAAAACACACACACAGAGAAACACACACAGAAACACACACATACAAAAACACTCCTGGCCATAACTGGGAACTTGGCCTAGTAGCCAAGTCAGAGGTCAGGTGTGTCTTGCGGCAGAAGATCAAAGGTTTTGTGTTTGTCAGGTGAGGAAGCTGAGACACCTGTTCAGAGAGAGCCAGACAGACAGACAGGAACGCTCCACCCTCAGGGACATCACAGACTATAACCACCGCTACTCAGGGGCCCCGAGACGGGTCAGTACCACACACACACACACACACACACACACACACACACACACACACGCACGCGCACACATGCGTATACATGCGCACAAACACACACACGCACACGCGCGCGCGCGCGCACACACACACACACCTGTTGGTTCCTTTCCTGTGTGACTCTGTGCCAGGTGTGTTTGGCTCTACCTGCACAGTGATGTTACGAAGCATCAAGCCCATCGCCTCCTCTGTCCTCGCACACCTCCCAGAATGCATCTCTTCCCTTCAGGGTAACAAGCCGACTCCTGCTTCGTTCCGTCTCCTAGGTAACGGACCACCTGTGCGACGCCCTGCTGTTGTCTGCCTTGATGCTGCGAGGCGTGGGCACCATGGGGTGTCTGGTGGCGCTCTTCATCCTGCGGGTGGCGCTGTGCTGTGCCGGGACGCTCCTCCCCCCGGCTCCCCCAGGAGCCCCTCCCTCCCTGCTGGGTCTCCTTGACGACCTGCTGGTGGTGTTGCTGCTGCTCGCCTGCCTCGTCAACATCAACCAGCAGATGGAGCCAGAGAGCAGCCCGGCCCCCAGACGGGGGTGAAGAGGCAGCAGAGGAGGAGTCAGGAGGCAGGAGAGGAGTGAGACAGGAGAGGAGTGAGGCAGGAGAGGCAGGAGAGGAGTGAGGCAGGAGAGGAGTGAGGCAGGAGTGAGGCAGGAG
>BROE01000128.1:0-13900 GCA_036571765.1 Plecoglossus altivelis
AACGGAAGATTGGATATGGGATGGAAATTATTGAGATGATCAAAATGTGTTGATAAAGGGGTGGGAGACGGATGGTGAGAGAGGGAGTGATGGGAGAGAGAGCGAGAAGACGGAGTGATGGGAGAAAGAGGGAGAAGAGAGTGAGTGATGGGAGAAGAGAGTGAGTGATGGGAGAGAGGGAGAAGAGAGTGAGTGATGGGAGAGAGAGAGAAGAGAGTAAGTGATGGGAGAGAGAGCGAGAAGACGGAGTGATGGGAGAGAGGGTGAAGAGAGTAAGTGATGGGGGAGAGAAAGGTAGAAGAGAATGAGGGAGGAGGTATGGAGGGAGGGAGATGATAGATGATATCCTTCCTTCACTGTAGATCCAAGATGGTGCCGTGAATGGCCGCCTCGGCAGGATCGTGTGGGATTGTTTGTCTTGTGTTGTTTATAAATTCTGTATTGAGCCAAGATCTGCGGATTTCTCTAACGAGAAGAACTCCTAAACATCAGGGGAAGTACTCCTGCTAACTTGATCCCCACTTCTCTGCTCCTGGAGGCAGAACTTGTGGATATATTGTTCAACGCTACACTCGGTATTGTCTGCGCCCTGAAGCAGTTACACCGGCGCCGAAGGAGAGGGAAATGGTTGGGCTNTATTTCTTCACGTTTAGATTACTGTAACTCTCTTTTTACTTTTCTTAACAAATCTGTCCTAAATCGTCTCCAAATGGTACAAAATGCTGCTTCAAGGCTTTTAGCAGGATCTGGCAGACGAGCTCACATCAACCCTATTTTGTCTTTCCTACACTGACTACCTATCAAATTTCGCATTGATTTTAAAAATTAGTTTTAACTTTTAGAGCTTTAAATGGTCAGGCCCCACAATACATCAATCATTCATTTACAGCAAAGTTCAGTCATGAGACAGGTGAGTATTATTATATATTATACGTTGAGCTGTTTGATCAAGATCATACATGGAAATGGGTCTTGGCTTTGGTGTGCAGTGTGTTTCTCTCAGCAGCAGCAGTAGCAGCTGGATACTTTTTTGACCCCTGACCCCTACCGGTCAGAACACTTTAACCCCTGACCCCTCCGGTAAGAACACTTTGACCCCTGAGCCAACATTCTCAGGCTTTTTTTTCTTTAACCTTTCAACTCTCAGGCCAGTCTCAACATAAATCGACCCTGTGTGATTGACTGAGTGTTGCCCCTAGATTAGAGTGGCTCTCCTTCACACGCTGTGTTCATGTTCGCAGGGTTTGGGTTCAAATCCCAGCCGTAGCTTAAAGATGTGGTCGTAACCACAAACACATTTGATGCCCAAGAAGAAAAAAGTCTACTTAAATATAACTTGAATGTATCATAACGTAGAGGATGTAATACTTTTTTCCATGATATTAAGTGCACTGAAATTAAAGTTACTGGCCGACTTAAGATGTGACTTGATGCATTCACATACCTTTCAACAACTTTTTTCTATTAAGTCTGTTTGTAATCAAGCTTTGTAAGCAAACATTAAGTGTGTATTTGATTCCACTTGGGTGACGATTTCATGCCTCCCTGTCTGAGATCACTTTGCAGGACTTGTTACCCAGACATACTGAAACTGTACTAGTTTGCTCCCCTTCCTCCTGCCCAAGCCCCCTCCTCCTGCCCCCACCACTCCTCTTCCCCCCACCCCTCCTCCTGCCCCCTTTCACCCCAACAAGAATATTTAGATTGTACCCGAACATTTTATAAGTGTTGCCGACTTGCCGTATGTATTGTTGGAATATATGATTACACTCCGTTACGTGTTCACGCATCGAGAGTGGTGAAATGGATCACCAGGATTCAGTATATTTAAGTTCAATTAAGTTTATTCCCTGACAGTACAATTCTAATACAGATATCCGGGTCGCTCCAAGGTTCCTAACAGCACACAGCTACGTGCGTCTTACGCTTGGCACAGCGAAGAACGACACCTTTCCTTGAGAGACCCGAGGTAATATAGCTAACATTATGCATTATTCATGACAGGAGCTCCTCCGCCGTAGGTGGTCTTTGCCCATGGTTCGAGGGCCGTCTTATCTCCTTATATGGTTGAGACGACCATCTTTATTGCCTCTCTCCCAGGTGTTATTTTAATCTGACTCTGCATACAAAGAATACAGTGTTTCCTGCTTGACACACCCCGTGATAAGACAGTTGAATACATTATATTGTTGAGTATGTGTGGACTCTCAACCCTATGGTCAACCCCCCCTCCGATGCACGCAGTGTGTTACATTTCTTGCGTGATGGAAAAGTACTGTCTGTCTGCCTTACTAATTTTATAGGTTAGCATTAGTAAATCATTGTCTCCTTCGGTATTCACTGTCAAGTCTAGCTAACAGACAAACTATTATTATACAATACGGTACTATTTGCATATATACAGCACCCCATCGGTAAGTATTCGTGCAGTTTGTATAGTTTGTATTTTTTTTGTCTATGTATAAGGAAAATGGTTATTTATTTTTACTTGATTGTTTTATGCCTGTACTTCTGTAGCACCGTGGCTCTGTGAGGCACGACATTTCGTTCCACTGTATGTCCCCACATATAGCGGAATGACAATAAAGCTCAACTTGAACTTATAGGATTTTATATACAATGTATATAAAATAACAAATACACGGTCTCTATATAAACCTCATCAAAGTTCCTCGTTCTTATAAAACAGGAATAAAACAGTTTAAGAACCGCCAAGAAAAGTAGTTTCACTTTCGTTTCCTGTTAGAGTTCTGCTGCTGTCAAATGACAAACGCAGAAAGTCAGTTGAGGGGCGAAGCTTAAGTTTATTAAAGAAACAAAAGTTAAACCACTTTTCTTGGCGATTCTTAAACTGGTTTATTCCTGTTTTATAAGAACGAGGAACTTTGACGAAGTTTGTATGTTGTTTGTATGTTACTCAAAAGAAGACTAAATGTGATGTGTTGATCATAAAAGATAACGGAAGAAACATTTGAACGAGTGTTCCTCGTTCTGACTGTCCTCAGGCATGATGTTGATCCTGTGTCTGTGTGTTCTGGTTGTTTTAGGAACTATGTCGAACCTGTTTTTCTGTGTCTGGATGATTCTGGTTCTGTTCCACATAGCAGACTGCGGTAAACAAATAACTGTGATGGAGTTGTGCATTTGACCATCTAGCTATCTGTAAAATGTGTGGGTGTTTTATCGGAGACAAACCCTTAATCTGTTCCTGTGTCTTTTTTAGGAAAGTTTGAATTGATTGCTCCAAGTAATGAAATCATTGCTGAAGCAGGTGGAACCATTGTTCTCCCGTGTTACATCAAATCCAGGATCAGTGCGGAGAACATGATTGTAGAGTGGTTTAGAGACAGCAGCTTAGTCCATCGTTACACAGAGGGCAGAGATGACTATGAATATCAGGATCCAAACTTCAGGATGAGAACGTCTCTGTTTAAAGATGAACTGGAAACAGGCATCGTGTCCTTGGAGCTGCGTGTGGTTAAAGTCACAGATGAAGGAAACTACAAATGTTCTGTTACGTCACCAACCATGAACTGGCAGGATGATTTGAACATCAAAGTCAATGTTAAAGGTTCATATATTTTTCAAATCCAGTTTATGTATATTGTTGATCGTGCCCCAGATAAAGTTATCCTACTAAAACATGATTAATCTGTAGTTTACCTGTCCTTCTGAAACATGGTTAGTCTGTAGTTTACCTGTCCTTCTGAAACATGGTTAATCTGTATTTGTGTGTTTGTAGCTGTGGGATCCCAGCCAGTTGTCTCCATTGAGGGACACAGAGAAGCAGAGGTGGGTTTGGTGTGTGAAACACAAGGCTGGAACCCTGAACCAGAGATGGTTTGGCTGGACAATGATGGATTCTCCGTCCCTGCTGATCCTCCAGAGACGACCAGAGACTCTGAAGGACTTTACACACTCAGACTGAGGGCTACTGTTCAGAAGACAGAAAGTAACCTCTTCACCTGTACAGTTAAACATAAATACATGGAGAGAGATATAACTGCAATGATTCATGTTCCTGGTGAGTTATTCAGCCCTTTATCGGGGGGGGGGGGGGGGGGGGGGAAGGAAGGCATCTTCTCTCAGCAGCAGCAGTAGCTGCATTCATTTATTTCCGGGTGAAACGACAGAGAGAACAAAGTAAGGTGTATTGTCTTCTGTTGTACAACTGTAATTAGTTATTGTTATTATTATATCAGTATATCTGAAATGACCACTAAAATGGACCAAAACCTTATTTACATTATACAGCTGGTCACTATAGATCCACCTTCTTTTTCGATTGAAGGGATTGTCACATGTACATGGTTGTACCAAGCATTAAGAACAGTGAAGTTCTGCTGTGTCTCTTTTAATCATTATCTCCGGTCTGATCACATATGGGACATAAAGCTTTATTTACATAATCATCCTTCCATGGGGAAGTCTTGGCCTAATGGTTAGGGAGTCGGGCTAGGGAGTCGGTGCGATTCTCGCACCGGCAGGAATTGAAGGTGGGGATTTGGAATAAACCGCACTCTCTCTGCCTTCGATACCATGACTGAGGTGCCCTTGAGCAAGGCACCGAACCCCCAATTGCTTCCCGGGCGCTGGAGCAATAGCTGCCCACTGCTCCGGGTGTATGTTCACTGTGTGTGCGTGCGGTTGCCCACTACTCACTGCTGTGTGTGCACTTGGATGGGTAGAGGTAAGTTTCGAGTATGGGTAACCATACTTGACAATACGTCACTTCACTTCCATTCATATCTCTGCTGCCCCCTAGTGTTCACAAAGGTAGTTGTTGAGTGAGGAGTAGGATCAGGACTGTTAAGTTTCATCATCAGAGTGAGATAGGAAGTGGTAGTGTGTCCTTACAGCTGGTCACTATAGATCCACGTTCTTGTTCAGATTCTGGTGTTCATATGTCTGATTTTCACTGTCTCTAATTTTACTTCATTCATAGATGATATCCTTCAGGAGAATAGTGAGTAATATCATATTTATCACTATGTTATAATGTTGAAGTGCCACTGTCCTGGTAGAACAGTTGTCCAGTGTGGTGGTACTGTCAGAAGGATTCCTGTAGAGTGGATGTTACTGCACTTTCAGGACATCATGTTCAGAAATTTTCCTTCTTGAAAACGTTTTAAGCCCTGTTACATAGTGTCTTTACTAGAGTAGGTAATGATAGGGTGTCCTTACTGTTGGTCACTATAGATCCATGTTCTTGTTCAGTTTCTGGTGTTCATATGTCTGATTCTCCCTATCTCACTTCATTCATAGATGAAATCCGTCAGGAGAAGGGTGAGTAATATCATATTTATGTTATAATGTTGAAGTGCCACCTTACTGGTACATCAGTTGTACATCGTGTTGGTACTGTCAGGAGGAAGATGTTTTATTTATATAGCTTCTTCCCGTTGCTCATGGTCGCTTCACATAGTGCTATAAGATAAGATTCTTAATAGTAGAAGAGAAATATGAGGGTCATGCGACATTAAGGGCTGCACGGTAGTTGAGCAAATGTTCTTTCAGAGCCAAGGAATGCACAATGAGTCCAGTATTACTGTACAGTCTTTCCAGACGACATCCCATAGTTTTCATTGCTTGATGTTCCGGAGGGAACCAGGGTGAAACATTGGAGATGGAACCAGTCTAGTTTTCACAGGAGCATGTTTCTCATGTATTTGGGAAATGTCATTATTATAGATACTGCATATTTCTGATGGACAGTTAGATAGTAAACAATCTGACAAGATGTATTACCTTATTGAGTCTGAGAAAGCAGAACTGAACCGATTTTACGATAAGTCAGCATTTTTTCACAGGCGATATAAATGTTGGAAATCTAAAACTGAAGTTTAGTAGTTTGTGATCTGCAAAATCAGTTCCACTAACATGAATATTATATAGGCCAGATGTACATATAAGATCCAATATATGACCCCTGGAGTGAGTAGCAAAAGTTACATGTTGAGTTAGACTGAAACAATCCAAACCGACATCAATTCAGCGTATTGGACAGTGTGTTCATGTATTTTAAAGTCACCAAGAAAAAATACAGATGAATAACTAGCACAGACAAGAGTAAGTAACTCACTGATCTCTGAAAAAAGGTCTGAATGAGGTTTTGGAGGTCGATAGATTAAGATTACAGCCATAGATGTTATGCCAGTCATTTTCAATGCAAGATATTCAAAACATGAAACATCGTGTAACTCAATCTTTGATATTTTGATATTTTCACGACAAACTACAGCCAACCCTCCACCTCTACGATGGAGACGAGGTTGAGAGAAATAGACGTACCCAGGTGGAGTTAGGAGGTTTAAATGGAAAAAGTCATTGGGCACCTGCCAGGTTTCCGTTAAAAGCATTATGTCCAGATTTGTGTCAGTGATAATGTCATTTAGCACTGATGCTTTATCCGTTAAAGAGCGAGTGTTTAGGAGCGCACATCGCATATCTGAAGATGCAATATTGCAGTGTTTAAGGACGAGATTGAAGCGTAATGGTCTCAGATTTCCAGAGTTAATTTCACGATTTTCCTGTTGCATTTGACTAGAGGCACGGGTGATGGTACAGATGACCGGTATACTATCTGAAGACGAGCAAGTCCGAAGTTTCTTCCGTGATCGGTGTATGTAGCGGGGTCGGCGTAAAATTCCATGTTGTTCACACCGTTTATAAGTGTCCGGAGCTAAGCGGGGAGATCCTTTTAATGTTCTAAGTTGAGCAGAAGAAAATTGCAGAGCCACCTCCGAAGAAGTGACTTTATTAACGTCATTCAAAAAAGCAAACAAAGACACAAGTACAAAATCTGCAAAAGATGATTACGCATCGACATGACCAAAATCCAATGAGACCCACAACAACAAATCGGTTTAACTACGTTAGCCAGAACCATATCGAATCCACCATCCACACAATCCTCGGAAGGGAAGGCTACCCGACCATACCGAGGATTGGCACCACAAGATGACCAAGAGTGGAGACTCACTGTATCAGATGTCGCGAAGGATATGAAAGGGAATGGAGAGGGCTGGCAGCCGATCAGTGTGACGGGATCACGAAAATGGCAGGTCCAGAAAGTAATCCATTCATGTCATCCAAATCAACAGTGTTTAGAAGTTGTTTTCGATATCCAGGAAAGTGCGGTAACTAGTTTTACAACTAGCTAGCTCCCGCACCTGCTGGCTAGCTGTGCTGGCGATGTCTTCGTTTCGATGTCTTAAATTGTGGTTAACTAGCGTTAGCGGGGTAGCTAACGTGGGCTAGCGAGATGAAGTCGACCTGTTTTGGATTTCTAACAGTTGTCTACATTAAACTTCTCATGTCATCCAAATCTTATTGAGTGAAAGTAGTCCAGAAAGTAATCCAAATATGTCGAATTCCAGTAGAAATATGTCCGGAACGTATTCGTCGACAGACAGACAGACAGACAGACAGACAGACAGACAGACAGACAGACAGACAGGTAACCAGCGTGAAGCAGCAGCACAATCGCGCTAGCGTTCTAACACCGGAAGGATTCCTGCAGAGTGGATGTTACTGCACTGTCAGGACACAATCGGTTTCAGAAATGTCTCCTCTTGTTCAGTTGTTATTAGAAAACTGATTATGACCTTGAAATCCTACAGAGTTGAAGGGATTGTCACATGTACATGGTTGTAACAAAGCATTAAGGACAGTGAAGTTCTGCTGTGTCTCTTTATATCAGTTTCTGCGGTCTGACCACAAACGGGACATAAAGCTTTATTTACATGATCATCCTTCCATTCATATCTCTGCTGCCCCCCAGTGTTCACACCGGTAGTTGTTGAGTGAGGAATAGGATCAGGACTGTTTAGTTTCATCATCAGAGTGAGATAGGAAGTGGTAGTGTGTCCTTACAGATGGTCACTATAGATCCACAGTCCTCTGTCATTTTCTGGTGTTCAGTATGTTTCTGATTCTACTTGTCGTTCTTCATCTCACTTCAATTTACAGCCAACTATCATTGGGAGAGGGTGAGATGTAATATCTATTTCATCACTTATGTTTTAATGTTGAGGCACTGTCCTGTAGAACAGTTGTAACATTGTGTCGTACTTCAGAAGAGGAAGAAGTTTTTACTTCTGCAAGAATCCCGTTATAGCGGCTTTCCATCGCTCATGGTTGCTTCACATTTTGCTATAAGATACATTTGCACTTCAACATACACAATACAAACACATAAGAGCAGATTTAGCCACGTTTTCCATAATACATATTGAAAAGCTAAATTGTTTTTAGCTGATTCTTGAAGGTAGGCAAAGATGATATGTTGCAAAGTGTGAGCGGTAGATAATTTCATCATTTAGGAGCATTAATACTAAATGATCTACCACCTACAGTAGACAGCCAAAAACAAGGATTGGACAAAAGACCAAGCTCAGATGATCTGAGGGACCGGGCAGTAGAGTAGGAGTGGAGTAGGTAAGACAGATATGGGGGCGCAAGACCATTTAATGCCTTAAACGTCAGGAGCAATATCTTAAAGTGAATACGTGATGCCACAGGTAGCCAGTGAAGATAATGTAGTAGAGGAGTAATGTGAACAGAGCGCCTGGTAGAGGTGACAACTCTTGCTGCTGAGTTTTGAACATACTGCAACCTTGCTATGAGTTTTTTAGGCAGACCAAGAAATAGAGCATTGCAATAATCCAGACATGATGTGATTATTCTATGAATTAAAATTTCAGCATCAGCTAGAGTTAGAGAAGATCGAAGACGTGAAATATTACGAAGGTGGAAAAAAAGGTTTTTTTTACGACAGAAGAAATATGAAAGGCAAAAGATAGAGATGAGTCAAATAAGAAACCAAGATTACGGACACATGAAGAAGGCTTAACATGAACTTCCGAAGTTCCGGAGGGAACCAGGGTGAAACATGTGCAGATGGAACCAGTCTAGTTTTCACAGGAGCATGTTTCTCATGTATTTGGGAAATGTCATTATTATAGATACTGCATATTTCTGATAGACAGTTAGATAGTTAACAATCTGACAAGGAAGACCCTTAATGGTCTGAAACAGCAGATGGACTCAACAGAGCCAATTTTACGCATAAAGGCAGCATTTTTTCACAGTGATATAAATGTAGCGAAATCTAAAAACTGAATTAGTGTTTGTGATCTGGTGTCCAACAGGCAAAATCGTTCCACTAACATGGATATTATATAGGCCAGATGTACATATAAGATCCCATATATGACCCCTGGAGTGAGTAGCAAAAGATACATGTTGAGTTAGACTGAAACAATCCAAAACAGACACCAATTCAGTGTATTGGACAGTGTATTCATGTATATAAAAGTCAACAAGAAAGAATACAGATAAATAACTAGCACAGACAAGAGTAAGTAACTCACTGATCTCTGAGAAAAGGTCTGAATGAAGTTTTGGAGGTCGATAGATTAAGATTACAGCCATAGATGTTATGCCAGTCATTTTCAATGCAAGATATTCAGAAGATGAAACATCGTGTAACTCAATCTTTGATATTTTGATATTGTCACGACAAACTACAGCCAACCCTCCATCTCTACGATGGAGACGAGGTTGAGAGAAATAGACGTACCCAGGAGGAGTTAGGAGGTTTAAATTGAAAAAGTAATTGGGCTCCTGCCAGGTTTCTGTTAAAAGCAGCATGTCCAGATTTGTGTCAGTGATAATGTCATTTAGCACTGATGCTTTATCCGTTAAAGAGCGAGTGTTTAGGAGCGCACATCGCATATCTGAAGATGCAATATTGCAGTGTTTAAGGACGAGATTGAAGCGTAATGGTCTCAGATTTCCAGAGTTAATTTCACGATTTTCCTGTTGCATTTGACTAGAGGCACGGGTGATGGTACAGATGACCGGTATACTATTTGAAGACGAGCATGTCCGAAGTTTCTTCCGTGATCGGTGTATGTAGCGGGGTCGGCGTAAAATTCCAAGTTGTTCACACCATTTATAAGTGTCCGGAGCTAAGCGGGGAGATCCTTTTAATGTTCTAAGTTGAGCAGAAGAAAATTGCAGAGCCATCTCCGGAGAAGTGACTTTATTAACGTCATTCAAAAAAAGCAAACAAAGACACAAGTACAAAATCTGCAAAAGATGATTACGCATCGACATGACCAAAATCCAATGAGACCCACAACAACAACAAATCGGTTTAACTACGTTAGCCAGAACCATATCGAATCCACCATCCACACAATCCTCGGAAGGGAAGGCTACCCGACCATACCGAGGATTGGCACCACAAGATGACCAAGAGTGGAGACTCACTGTATCAGATGTCGCGAAGGATATGAAAGGGAATGGAGAGGGCTGGCAGCCGATCAGTGTGACGGGATCACGAAAATGGCAGGTCCAGAAAGTAATCCATTTATGTCATCCAAATCAACAGTGTTTAGAAGTTGTTTTCGATATCCAGGAAAGTGCGGTAACTAGTTTTACAACTAGCTAGCTCCCGCACCTGCTGGCTAGCTGTGCTGGCGATGTCTTCGTTTCGATGTCTTAAATTGTGGTTAACTAGCGTTAGCGGGGTAGCTAACGTGGGCTAGCGAGATGAAGTCGACCTGTTTTGGCTTTCTAACAGTTGTCTACATTAACTTTCTCATGTCATCCAAATCTTATTGAGTGAAAGTAGTCCAGAAAGTAATCCAAATATGTCGAATCCCAATAGACATATGTCCGGAACGTATTCGTCGACAGACAGACAGACAGACAGACAGACAGACAGACAGACAGACAGCGTGAAGCGGCAGCACAATCGCGCTAGCATTCTAACACTGGAAGGATTCCTGCAGAGTGGATGTTACTGCACTGTCAGGACACAATCGGTTTCAGAAATGTCTCCTCTTGTTCAGTTGTTATTAGAAAACGTATTATGACCTTGAAATCATACAGAGTTGAAGGGATTGTAACATGTACATGGTTGTAACAAAGTTTTAAGAACAGTGAAGTTCTGCTGTGTGCCTTTATATCAGTATCTCCGGTCTGACCACAAACGGGACAGAAAGCTTTATTTACATCATCATCCTTCCGTTCATATCTCTGCTTCCCCCTAGTGTTCACACCGGTGGTTGTTGAGTGAGGAGAAGGATCAGGACCGTTTAGTTTACACATCAGAGTGAGATAGGAAGTGGTAGTGTGTCCTTACAGCTGGTCACTATAGATCCACAGTCTTGTTCAGATTCTGGTGTTCATATGTCTGATTCTCACTGTGTCTCATCTCACTTCATTTACAGAAAACCTCCGTCTGGAGAAGGGTGAGTAATATCATATTTTTCACTGTTATAATGTTGAAGTGCCACTGTCCTGGTAGAACAGCTGTCAAGTGTGATGGTAGGTCAGAAGGATTCCTGCAGAGTGGATGTTACTGCACTTTCAGGACATCATGTTCAGAAATATCCCTTCTTGAAATACTTGTAAACCCTGTTACATAGTGTCTTTACTAGAGTAGGTAATGATAGGGTGTCCTTACAGTTGGTCACTATAGATACACAGTCTTGTTCAGTTTCTGGTGTTCATATGTCTGATTCTCCCTGTCTCTCATCTCACTTCATTCATAGATGAAATCCATGCGGAGAAGGGTGAGTAATATCATGTTTATCACTATGTTATAATGTTGAAGTGCCACTGTCCTGATAGAACAGTTGTCCAGAGTTTTGTTACTGTAAGAAGGATTCCTGCAGAGTAGATGTTACTGAACTGTGAGGACACAATCGTGTTCAGAAATGTGTCCACTTGTTCAGTTGTTATTAGAAAACTGATTATGACCTTGAAATCATAGTGAGTTTAAGGGATTGTCACCTGTACATGGTTGTAACAAAACATTAAGAACAGTGAAGTTCTGCCATGTTTCTTTATATCAGTATCTCTGGTCTGACCACAAATGGGACAAAAAGCTTTATTTACATCATCATCCTTCCATACATATCTCTGCTGCCCTCTAGTGTTCACACTGGTAGCTGTTGAGTGAGGAGTAGGATCAGGACTGTTTAGTTTCATCATCAGAGTGAAATAGGAAGTATTAGTGTGTCCTTACAGTTGGTCACTATAGATTCATGTTCTTGTTCAGATTCTGGTGTTCATATGTCTGATTCTCACTGTGTCTCATCTCACTTCATTTACAGGAAGGCTCAGTCGGGAGAAGGGTGAGTAATATCATATTTATCACTATGTTATAATGTTGAGGTGCCACTGTCCTGGTAGAACAGTTGTACATTGTGGTGGTATTGTCAGAAGGAAGAAGTTTTATTTATATAGCGCCTTTCCATCGCTCAAGGTCGCTTCACATAGTGCTATAAGATACATTTGCACATCAACATACACAATACAAACACATAAGGCCAGATTTAGCCACATTTTCCTTAATACATAGTGAAAAGATATGTTTTTAGCTGATTCTTGAAAGTGGGCAAAGATGATATGTTGCGAAGTGTGAGAGGTATGGAATTCCATAATTTAGGAGCGTTAACACTAAATGATCTACCATCTACAGTGGACAGCTGAAATCGAGGAATGGACAAAAGGCCAAGCTCAGATGATCTGAGGGACCGGGCAGGAGAGTAGGAGTGGAGTAGGTCAGACAGATATTGAGTCGCAAGACCATTTAATGCCTTAAACGTTAGGAGCAATATCTTAAAGTGACTACGTGATGCCACAGGTAGCCAGTGAAGATCATGTAGTAGAGGAGTAATGTGAGCAGAGCGCCTGGTAGAGGTGAGAACTCTTGCTGCTGAGTTTTGAACATACTGTAACCTTGCAGTGAGTTATTTAGGCAGACCAAGAAATAGAGCATTGCAATAATCCAGACGTGATGTGATTAATGCATGAATTAAGATTTCAGCATCAGCTAGAGTTAGAGAAGATCGAAGACGTGCAATATTACGAAGGTGGAAAAAAAAGTTTTTTTAACGACAGAAAAAATATGAGAGGCAAAAGATAGAGATGAGTCAAATAAGACACCAAGATTACGGACAGATGAAGAAGGCTTAACATGAACTCTCTCAATTTCGAAGGACAAGTCCATTCTTTTTATAGAGGTAGCAGAGCCAATAATCAATATTTCAGTTTTGTTATTATTTAGCTTAAGAGTATTCAAGGACATCCAATGCTTGATATCCTTGATATATGCAGTAAGTGAGTCAGGCAGAGATGGCCTATCAGAGCTGGTGGTAAGGTAGATTGGAATGTCATCAGCATAGCAATGAAATTGAAGTCCATGCATGCGTATGATGTCACCAAGTGGAGAAATATAAATGATAAACAGAAGTGGACCCAGAACTGAACCTTGAGGGACATCCTGTAAGATTGGAGCAATGGCAGATTTATACCCTTGTATGGTGATATAATATTTTCTGTCGCTGATGTAGGAAATGAGCCAGGAAAGAGCTGAACCAGTGATACCAATATCAGAAAGGCGAGAGATGAGTACTTCATGGCAGACTGTGTCAAATGCAGATCTTAGATCGAGAAGAATCAGGATGTTTATTAACCCAGAATCCATAGACAGAAGAATGTCATTAATTTCACAAAGAAGAGCCGTTTCAGTGCTATGTGAAGAGCAAAATCCTGATTGAAAAGGTTCAAAAAGACCATTAGCGTTGAAATAAGATCTCAACTGTGAAGCCACAACTTTTAAAAAGCATTTTACTTAAGAATGGCAAATTTAAGATTGGCCTGTAATTATTCATGTTTAGATGGTCAAGGCCCGGTTTTTTAAGAATGGGGGTCACTTTATCCAGTTTGAATTCTACAGGGACAATGGCCGATGATAATCTACAATTTATCATATGTGTTATGAAACGTTCAACCTCAAGAACACACATCTTAAGCGAAACAGTAGGTGTTGGAGCTAGCTGGCAGGATGTGGAATTAGACTTCACAATTAGATCACTTA